>VZTN01021323.1:272323-291326 GCA_013400515.1 Erpornis zantholeuca | reverse complement strand
AGAGACAGCAAAAAAAAAGAAAAAAAAAAAAAAAACAACAAAACAACTACATCTCATTATTCAGAAAGAAAACACCAAATACAATCAGAAGAATGAAGTCACCCACCAATTAATCAGTAACAGTAACATCATTTAACATGTTCTAAACATCTAGCAAAGATTTTACCATTTTTCTTCAAAATAAAATAAGATATAATTATATCTATGTATATCGTGTTTTCTTTGCAGCTGCTAAAGCCAGAAATAAGATATTTATTAATCTATTTATTTCCTTTCTCTTTTTTGTTTTTCCCAACACTCAAGCATACTTGGATAGAAGAAAAAATACATAATTAGGAGTGACATGTGACACCATAAATGCTTTTTGCAAAGGGAATTTTCTTGTTACTCTTCATTACACAGCTTGTCTGAATTGTCACATAAAATAATTGATCCTTACCCTAAACAATGCATTTTCCTTCATTTACTGAGAGAAATGTGACCTTTAGAAATAAATAAATTGTTCTGTTACAGATGGGATGTCAAACACCAGCAAGCTATTGCCAGTTTCAAAAACAAGGAGCCATTCATAACTACAATTCATATTCTGTTCTCATTCTTCTGAAATCTTGGCTCCCTTTTTACAATCATTTGTAACTGTCTGTATGCTGAAAAAAGATACCCAACAATATTGTTTAGTCCAAGACCAACTCCCTTCATATCTGCAGTTTAAATTAAGCAATGTCTTGTTTTCTCAATCACAGTAAATAAATACAATCTTAGGGTCTTCTACATTCTTTACTTTCAGAAACTAAATCATAAAACATGCAAGTGCTTCTCTTGACAGTATTAAAAAAGCCCAATTTAACCACCTCTTGTCTCAGTCACGAAGTTAGCTTTTTAAAACTGTTCAAACATAAATAAATTAAGAATTTTTTCACTAAATAGTGGAAAAGGTAACTAAACAATTTGAAAGCAATATATATATAGGACACAGAATAAAAAGCAGCTCCCCTAGCAGAGAAATACAGTCATCTCTACAGCAAAACACAGCAGCTGTCCAGCAGCTCCTTACTAGAGTTAATAAAAATTCTTTTACTTGTTGGTGGGTTTTCTGTTTGGTTTCAGTTTTTTGGGGTTGGTGGGTGTTTTTGTTTGTTGGTGGGGTTTTTTGTTTGGTTATGGATTTTTTGTTATAATATGTAAGGTCATCCCAGTGGAAACTTTTATGAGAGCGCAGTTGTTTCTAGTTCACTCTTACCCAAGGACTCAGGCCAGACTTCCTTCTCAAGGACAGAGGAGCAAGGACTATTTTAGTGTTCTGGCCCTGACAGGGAAACAACAAAAAATAACCACGGAAAGACACAATCACAGCACTCAATTGCACACAGGATATCCAGATTTAAGTCCTTGGCTTCCTTGCTCTACATGTCTCCATATTAGGAACAAAGAAATATCCCACTCATAGCTCTAAAGAGCTGATTTTTTCATATAAAAAGGTGTACAAAATGCTTTTACAGTTGGTGCCTAGGAGATACTTTTAGTCTATTTCCAATTTTAGAAAAAAACAACTTTATTTCATTGAAGAACATCTTAAATCCCAAACTTCAGCATGACAAGGTTTTTCATCTAGCTTTACCCAAGGCACTGGAGACAGCGGTGTAGTTGAGTGAACATCCAGCTCTCAACTACATTTGGTCCTTAAGGGCATCTCTCATGCTCCTCACATGAAGAGTTGCAATTGATTCTCTCTCAGGTAGAGAGTATTTGCCAGTAATATGAAGACTATGCATTCAAATTAATTCTCACAATGTCTTTGTACAAACGCTGAAATTTCAGTACTTCAGTTTAAAATTTTAACATATCATTTATGTTAACTTTCTATAATTGGGAAACAAAATAAAAGTATACTCAGTATGGTGAAAAACACCCAGTGCTTTTCACAGAGAAACTATATGAGGCACAGTGCCATGTACCAGAAAGAGTGAGACACATGTATTCTGAGATGATGAAAATGCAAAACTAAGCCTCCTTGACACAGAAAGTACACCCCACTCCCTTTCCCCCAGTTTCCCTTGTGCAAGAAGCTGTTTCTCAGGTATCCAACCTGCCAGGCAAACAAACATGCCTTTCCTTCAGAAACAGGCCCTGATAAACACCTCTCAAGTCCTCACTTAAAGGAAAGGACTTCCACTTTGCAAGATCACCAGATGTTTCCCAAGTAGAGGAATGAAAGACTGCCAGACACGACATCTCCTAATAAAGTAGTAATAGAACAAGTACAGGCCATCACACGTAAACACCATCCTAACATGAACATCCAGTCCCAGCTGCTTAGTGTGACAGTAAGTCCTCTACAGGAGAGACTCAGTGTGATTCCAGATTCTCAGAACTACCAGCTTTGTAATTCCTACCTCCACAGCCTGCAGTCCACAGCATATCCTCCTCTTGTCTAAATGGGTTTGGTTAAGGATACTCCCTTACAACAACCAATCAAAAGCATAATTATAACTTACAGCCACAATAAAATCTGCCATTTTCATTTAGCTTTTAAGAAAGAGGTTTTTTTTTGTTGACAGAACAAGAATAGTCCTCTTTTATTTCACAAGATAGCTGTGGAATTCTTTTACGTAAGAAATCTTAAATGCCTGCACTTCATGCTTAACTTCCTATGTACAGACACACTAAAGCAGGGAACACGAGTTTGTCAAGTATCCATTTTGGAAGTACTTCTTTTGATTTTGCTCTTAGTTGGGGAAGCTTTTGAATGTATGCCACTCCTGCTCCCTGATTGCTAAAACATACATTCCCTCAACAGACACAGAGAAAAATACAGGAAATTTTTAATCCTGGCTAATCCACAGCTAGAAGAAGCAGCTCTTTTTAAAGCACTCTGGAGGACAGAACACACAGGCAATAATTTTTCCAAGTTATTCACTACTTGAATTTGCTCTGAGGTAGGAAAGGTAACTAGCACGGACTTGCCACTACGTTATTACCAATGCATGAATGGAATGTCCAAACACCTATGAACAGATAAGTTACATAAGCATAAAATTAAATAAAATATGTTACATTTCATTCTTTTATCAAATGCCATTTTTTCTTATCAAGAAACAGCTCCACTTCTGACCTTTACTATACCATAACTTAAACAAGGTATAGATTCTAATGAAAACACATTACTCAACCCTGTACCCTTCATCTATTTTCTTACAACATTCCCTTGACAAAGATGAAGGTTTATTGCTATTCTTCCCCTCTGTGTACATTAGGATTGATACAAATAAGTTTGGAGAATTTACCTGGCAAAACCATAGAAAATTTATTCGACAAGAATAAAGCTGAGATTTCTAGTGCAAGCTATACACTTGTAGA
Source organism: Erpornis zantholeuca (assembly GCA_013400515.1). NCBI lineage: Eukaryota > Metazoa > Chordata > Aves > Passeriformes > Timaliidae > Erpornis > Erpornis zantholeuca. The sequence goes on along the minus strand of VZTN01021323.1, from coordinate 287,969 downwards.
TAGAAAGGAGCCCACAAGACTCTCAGCACTACAACTATCTTTGTTAGGACAAAAAAATTCCCATAACATCATAAGAACTTTCTTTTTAAGAAAGCAATTGCTTTCATCTGTGGACCCAGTGTGGGATTTTAGAATAATTATGCAAAAAGCAAAAAAAAAAGGTTTTTGGTGGTATAGCAAAGGGTTCTGCACCCAACAGGAATCTCATCATCACTATAAGCTAGGATTAACCCATCCATGTGCCCACTGTCTGAAGGCACTGACAGGTGCTGCTCACCCCTCCTGAACAGACCCATGGATGGCCAGTGCATATGCATGCAAAATAAACATTCAATTATTAGTTGTTACGTGTATTTGCTGTCATACTTGGCAATCGTCACTTCTTTTCCACCTGCAAAACAGGTCCCAAGAATTATCTAGAAAGTGAACTAAAATGTCTTTTAGTGTAATTATTAAAATTTATCTTCACTGATAATCCCTTTACTATGTTTTTAAGATAGTTAGCAATGGTAAACTAAGAAAATATACAAGTTCCTCTAGTTTCAGACAAAGCTCTTTGAGACAAGAGAGAAATCACAGAATATTCTGAGTTGGAAGGGACCCACAACACTCACCAAAGTCCAACTTCTGGCTCTGCACATGATCACCCCAGAATCATACCACATTCCTGAGAGCATTACCCAAGCACTGAACTCTATCAGGCTTGGTGCTGGTCTCTGGGGAGCCTGTTACAAATTCCACCCACCCAAAAAAAAGTATCAATTGACATTGACACAAGATCGGGTAGAGTAGAATCTCAATTTATGTTAAATAAACCTAATCCCAGCCCATTAAGAACTGACATGTCTGAAAATAAAGACTCGATACACATAGTTCTACATGTCACAAAGACCTTTGCAGAGAAAGAACTTGAATTCTGGAATCATTCTGAACTGTGTCACCCTGAAATCTTGTCAGAGTATCCCACAAGTTGAAAGCCCGCTCAGAGTTGGAGCTGTCGCTGCAATTATCGTCTGTCTTTGAAAAACGGCAGCTCAAGTGGAAATATTGATTCCTTAGGGATGACTCTTCCCCTACAACACTACATTGCTTTGGAGATAGATTATTCAGTAGAGACAGTTTCACAGTAACTGTCACTAAACAAAACCCAACTAAATTCAGGGTCCTGACCACATGGATTAGGACATGGACAGCCAAGGAATTGTTGCCAACAGTAACCTCAGTGATATCTCAGAGCACAAAGGAAACTGCCAATAATATTGGCCAGAAATCTAATCCATTAAAAGCTGATTTCACAAGTTTCTCCTTCTTTCACATTCCCAACTCTCTAGGTAGTATCTAATAACAGACCTCTATCTGTGGCAGTGCCTAAACTGGAATGAAAACAGTTATGATATAGAATGACAATTCCCAAATTCCTGAAGAGTTACAGGTGAACAAAAATAATTTTATACTCAAACGGCTTCACGTAAGTTCTGTGTAAACAATAAGTGAAATTTCCTGTAGGCAATAATGTATATCATTTATTTATATTAATATATACATATATCAATGTATTTAATAAAGTGCAAGTCCATAAGTAATATTGTCCTATATAAGGAACAGATAATACTTTACAGAAAAAATATCTATCACTGTCTATACAAACTATAATAGCAACTTAACCAATATAAGAGCAGCTGTACTGAGTTCAACCACAGGTCTCCATAAATTTATGTTTGGGGATGACCAGAACAGGCACATAATAATTCGATGAAGTCTCCCAGCATCCAACTACAAAAAGCCAAATCCTGTTAAGTATTAAAATATATAGTAGCAAGCACAACACAAAGATGTGCTTACATGAAATCAAACAGGATGAAAAAATCCCCACATGCAATGTTCTCTTAGAGCATAAAGACAAAAGGCCTTTATGCTCTAAGAGCACAGTGTCTTTGTAGATCCTACCTTTGTGCCCTCAGAAACCTGGGATACACCAGAGGCCAGCCTACACCATCTACCAGCATATAGCAGGCAAGGGGCACTTTGTGTTAATTTTACTCAGTGAGCCCCTTAGTCCAGCATCCATAATACCCTTCTGTAAGTGTCTGTGCTCTGATTACACAGAGTTGCCATAGAAAACACACATTTTCAGATTTGGACTGCAAGGACCAATTCCTTCCAGGCTTCTTCCCATCATGCTCTAACTACACCAGCGAGTAAAATCCAAGAACAAAACAGGGTAGATGACAGGAGCTCACGTTTCAACAGAATACCACTGGGAGCAAGCCTTAGGGTGATCTGGGGAAAGGGAATGTTGCAGAGGTAAAATCACTGCTGGAAAGACAATTAAATCCTTACAGAAAAATTGGCTTTAAACTCCAAACTACTTCAATTACCTTCTGGTGGTGGGGGAGGGAAATCCTCTGTGTCCATTCTAGTGTATCCACCGCACCTTTAGCAGACTGGAAAACTCTGCAAAAATGAAGGGAACATGTTTTGTACATGAACAAAATTTCCAAATATTGAGACACTCCTTTTCAATTTGGCAAAGCTCATACTTATTAGCTAATACCATTATGGAAGAGAGGAAATGTGCCTGGCTTCTTGCTTCCATATGAATATAGTCCAAATTTTTATGTACACAGCCCTCAATATTGGAGCCAATTCTTTTAATGATCTCAGTAAGCCAGCTGAAGAAAGATGAAGTTTTTAAACTATTTTGTACTCTGCAGCTCCCACTGTGACAATCACAAGGAGATTACTAAAACATGTTATTTCAATGTCTGTTTGGAGTATATATTCCATCTCAAAGTCTTCATGAAGGGGTGAAGGATAAAAATTCTAGTAAGCTTATCAGTTTTCATGATGCTTTTCTCTGTTCATCAATCAGAAATAACAAGTTTTAACGATACACTTGGTACACAACTTCTTTCCATTGTTTTTTTGCCAGTGTTACAAATTCTGCTTGAGTCCCTTTACTTTCACCTTTCCTAAGGTGAATGAACTACCAGTGAGCAGGTTCCTGAGCATCATTTCTTTCATCCTTTTTTCTCAAATGCCATTGATCTCATGTTTTAGGGAAAAGAATAACTCTACTAAGTATACTTTGGTACTGAATGCACAACCAGAGAGAGCAAAGCCCAGAACCCATGAGAGACATCATCCCTCCTTCCTCATAATGCTATTTAATAGTGACTTTTCAGTATCATCCAGAAGGAAAACCTATTGTGCTAAGCAAAACACATGCTCTACCCACAGCGCATTTGCACTCTAACTCAAGAGAGAGCATGTCAAAAAGACAGATTTCAGAACAAGGCTGAGGAGGAAAAGTAAGTCTCCAAAAGACAGTGGAAGAGCCAATGCTGAATTTTCTGCCCTACTCTTGAGTAGCATATAGATGTTAATCGGAAGAAGTTACCTCATCTGCCGACAACGGCTCAAGACCTTGGAAAATAGCCCAAATACAAAAAGATTAAATTGAAGGAGACAGTGAAATTCAAGGTACAGTGGCAAAATATTAAACTAAATGGATCAGAATACAGAGGTCAAATCAATTGCCACTTACAGAAAAAGTGGCAGAGAATGGAAAAAAAAAGCTTCAAAAGGGATCCAATCCTAGGAGGCACCAGGCAATTTACTCCCCTAACACCAGGTTTGGAAGGGCAAATTATCAGGACAGACGTGCCAGGAAGGATAAAAACTCTGGTAGCAGTAGATATTGTTACGATGAGACAATTCATAACAGCTTCATTTACTAAGCATACAAAATTCCCTTTTTAGCTGGCTTAAACTTTAGTAATTCGTAATCCAGCCCTAGACAAAAATCAAGGAACTTCAGAGACAAGACTCAGAAAGGATTCACCCATGTATACAACATCTGTCCATAACACAAAGAATTCCATTTTGTGCTTTCACTATAGAGTGTTCCTTCTAAAGGGGACCCACAACACTCACCAAAGTCAAACTGCAAGGCATATATCTGCATAGAACTCCAAGGCATGTTCCTGCTTACGGACATCTGGAATGCACCCTGCCACACCAAAACGGTCAGCCAAAACATGCAATAATTATGGCTTGAAAAAAAGGCCATTTTTCCTTATTTTTTTAAGTTGCTCGTGACTGGAGTATAGGTTCTCAATTGTGAAACATGTAATAGCCAGCAAACCTCCTAAACTGAGTCTCAGCACCTTTCCCGGATGCATATTTACAAGAGTAGTTAAAAGGCTTTCAGAATGATTTTTTTTCTTTAAACATATGATGCAAGCTTTTAAACATCTATCAAAGTTAACTTCAATAATGATTTTTTAAATCAATTCCTTCCTCACGAGCAAATACTAACAAGATGCAGAGCTGAGCCATACCGTTTGATTTCCATTTCGATCTAGCTTACAGTGACATGCTTCAAATTACACAAGAATTGTGTCAAGGAAGGACACAGACCCTGTGTTAAAGAGTCCTACCCACTGACCTGTTCCCATCTGTACAGTGCAGTTATTCACAAGAAGAAAGATACACTTTCTCACTTAAGAATGCCTCAGGGGTTGATTTATACATTACATTAACTCATCTTGAAATTCCACATATTTTTCTCTACTTTTTAGACTCTGAGAAAAACCCTGCAGCAGGAAAGAGCACTTGTGTATTACAGATTCCATTAATACCCTCCACAAAAGAAAATAATTGCCATTTCATGTAGCAGACAGCACATTTATGAACCATCTCTAATAGCACCATATTTCAAAGAGAAGTTTTCACTCTTCTTTTGAGAGGCATGGGAACTAACTCAAACAAAAGATGTTTAAACCAAGATTAAGGCAGATGATTTAATTTGACTAGCAGCATATGGTATATTTGCCTTTGTAGCTCAAGTGCTTTTCTCATTGATTCTCCTTCTAACAGAGTTACACAGCACAGCTTACAGGTGCATTTAGAAAATAATCATGAAAATCAAAGCTCAAATTAAGCTGAAAACGACTTCCAAATGTTGTCTCATACACCCAAGACAGGTGTTTTCAAAATTAAATCAGGTTGCTCAGGGCCTTTGTCGTTCCAAGTTATGAAACCTTACGAAGGTAAAGGTTTCACCACCCCCCAGAGCATCCTGCTGCTGAGCTTAACCAGAAACTCCAGGAGTTTTCCCTGTAACCCCAATGGGAGTTAACCTTGCAGCAGCTTGCAGCCATTGCCTCTCCTTCTCCTGCTGTGCACCCCTGAAAAAAGCCTGGCTCCACCTTCTTTCCAACCCCACCCTGGGAAGCAGGGGACTGCAATTCAATCCCCCTCACTCCTTTCTTCTCAAAATTACCCAAACCCAAAGGTTTCCCTTAGCCTCTCCTGACCTCTTCCCACCCCCAACCATAGCAGTGGCCTTCACTGGACTTGCTCCAGTTTGCCAGTCCCTCATTTATACTGGGGCATCACAATGAACACCGAATTTCAGATGCAAAATTGAGACTATTAAATAGATGTTACGTGGTTTAATATAAAATTATATTTTAAAAAATAACAGCTTTTAAGACAGAGAATAATAGGATGTCGTTCCAAAGGCATTTAAAAAACTGAAAAGAAAAAAAATCCTTACTAAACATGAAACGTGTGCAATTACATTCATATGTATTCCATCATAAAATTACAAACATGAACAACTGAACAACTGCCCTGACCGACTCAACATTTCACAGAAGTTATAAAAATATAGAGCTTTTTCCCCCATACAACATTGCTTTCTCAAATGCAGTATAACCTCTGTTTGATGACTCAAACTGCACCCTTCCAGACTGCACAGCAACACGGGAACACAGAGATAGAAAGAAGTTCTCAGAGTTACCCAGCTGAAAGTTTAACATTTTCCACTGGCATCCAGATGTGAAACAAGTTCGCCCAACTTGGTGCTCATCCCCTTCTTTGCTTCAGATGTGGGCAGAGATAGCAGTGACTGCTGTGGACCACAGAGGCGGTCTACAGATTGTCTCCTTTCTCTCTCTTACTCCATGTTTCCCCTGTGTGCCCAACTTACAGACACAGGGGGAGAGGCCAAGGAGCTGGACGCTTTTATCAAAGGCAGCTGACCCACTCTGGTCAACACATTGGCCCTCACTTCTCATGCCTACTTCCTGATGTTTTCATCTGGTCCTTTCCTGCCAAATTGTTAGCAGGAACAGGTACTTCTTACTCATATTTACAGATTGGAAGAGGAAAGATAGTTTTCCAGTTTCTTAAGTTCCCAGTTTACCTGCCTGTGACCTGCCCACTTATATATGAACCAATCTCTCTAGACAAACCCCAACTATTCCAAGCCTAATTAACTACCATTGTTAAAAAAAAACCCTGACTTGTAGCACAGCAGCATGCTTTTATTCCAGATGTTTAGCTAGTAACTTCCTAGGTTTGGCACTAAAAATCAGGAATAATCATATTAAATGCATGAATTTGAAAGAAAAAAACCCACAATAGGTCCATTATTATACTGCAATATATTCAGTTCCTAACCAAGTTTGCAATGCTTTCTAAGTTTTAAGTCGATATGTAGGGGGGAAAAAAGTAATTAAAATACCACATTAAAACCAGATGTTCATGGGCAATGTTTCTAATGCAGAGAAGACCCACACACACCAGAACCCAGAATTGTCCAAGTGTGAAATGGTCCCTAAGGACAGCTCCCAACACTTCAAATTTTCCCCCAGCTACACTCACCTTTGAACACAGAAGCTGGTACTGGTGGAAGTGGGAGTCTGTGATGTTCCACAGCAGACCTCAGAACCTCAGAGTTGCAAAATCTGTGAGACTGAAGTTCTGATTCCACAAGGGGCAGTTTCAGCAAAGGAAAGAAAGGCAAAGGCACCTTTATACTCATCCAAAGACTATAGAAGAATGTCAACATTCCTCTCTGAGACTCAGTTTTCCTTTCACCTAACCTCTGGTAACTCCTTTTGCCTCCAGGACTAGGCTTCTCAACTACGTCTGCATATCTGATTTTGTTCAATGATTTCCTCTAATTGTGTAACAAACAACAGACCATCGGGTCTCAGCTAAAGGACTACAAATACTGATCAACATCTGCATTTCCACTTCAACAAAACTATTTTCCAACAGTCACTACTTCTGCAGAAGTCAAAATACAACAAAAATGGGACCAACACAAACTCTGCCAAAACTACAAGGCAGTGCAGCATTCAGAGCTGGGGACACAGTTCTTATGCACTGAGCTCCCAAAGGGCACATGCTGCCAAACTTTTTCAGTTCTATCACCCTAAGAACTGTAAAGGTGACTCACACACCTTCTCTTTAGGGTGTGTACACTGTACCTGCAGCAACATCAGGATTCTTCATTCTTAACACTGCAGAGAGAATGAACATTTTATAATAGGAAACAGAAGCTGAATCAAGGAGACTGATTTCCAAGAAACTGTGACTTGCACAGAAAGCTTAGTCCAAGCAGAAATGCAATGCCTCTGAGAAAGCCTGAAAGTCTAAAAACTAAACTAAAAACACAACATGAAAACAAGTAAAGTTGCAAAGGAAAAGCCCATGAATGTCTAAAATCCCCTTGTGTCCACATCATTTAGTGAATATTGCTGTATAATGCCCAACTGACTCTTCTTCCACCTAGAACTACAGAACTCCCATTGGGAAGTAAAGCTTGCTGAAATTTGATATGAAGACTTTTCCAGCAGAGAAATTGCAAGATAGAAGAAGGCAGAAGGGTAGAAGGTTAATTTCCTATTTTTTTTTCCTCCTGTAACTCAAGAAGGCACTTGATTGTACAGTTTGTTCTCCATACAAGTTATTCCTACAAACATAGACTGTAATTTTTTTAAGAGGTGACTACAGCGAGTATGAATGAAGCAGCCGTTCATATTATGACAGCTTCCCATCCCATGCTGTAAGACATTAAGGACGTCTGTATCAAGACTGGATCATTATTTCTTTTAACGTATATTTGGTTCTATTAATAGCTAAGAGTCCCGTTCTATATGAATTTTATACTTAAATTTAGCAAAGGAAATTACTGAAATCACAAGCAATGGAATAAAAAAGGAAGTACATAGGTTCAGGTAGAAAATTAATAGGAAGCCAAACTCCTGGCTCAGTTAAAGATGGGGGAACTTCTATTTCTTGCAATAATTCAAACAATGCCTGATCTGCAGAGCTGCACATTTTTCAGAATGAATGAAGAATCCACTTCAACAAAAGCTACTTTGCTTCTTCTTTTGCTCCCCTTTCTCACCAAGCAGCATCCTGCTCAAGGCCAGAAAAAATACAGCAGCAGCAAGCCCTGAAAAAGAAGCAATCTATAGAGACACCCCAAAAACATGGCTGAAGATTGGTTTCCTAACCTTTCTTTCTAAAAGGTATTACTTACAACATTTCTTCATCTAGATTCCTGCTCAGTATATCACATAAAGGAAGGGAAAAGAGGAAGAGATTGCATTTTAGATTTGTCCAAGGGATCCTGACGACAGTGAAATCAGCACTGTTAATTTTTATGTTCTTCCCCTCTACAGATTATTACCGCAAAGCAAATCACGGACTCGCTGCTTGATAGATTCATTCAGGCTGGCAGGAGGTCATGTAGTCCAACCTGCTCCAAGGTGAGACCAGGCTGCTCTATCTACTGATAAACAGATACTGAAAAATCTCCAAAGACAGGCTGCATGACCATGTCAGGCATCCTGCTGCCTTGTTTTGTTGTCCTCCTAGAAAAAAAAATTGTCCTTACATCTAGTTAGAACCACCCTTACTTCAGTTATGACCATAGCCTGTGGTCCTGCTCCCTTCCTCACAGTCTGCCAGCTGGTGGGAGCACACTGCCAGGCCCTCTGAAGCTTCTTTCTCCTCCAGGGCACTGCTGCCACTCCCTGACATTGTAGCAGCCTTGAGCTGTACTTACTCAGTTTTATCCACATCTGTTTTACTGGTGCAAGGTGTGGACACAAAATTGGATGCAATGCTGCAGGTGTGGTCTGACAAGTGCTGAGTGAGAGGAACCCTTCCCCTCTGAGGAGACATTCCTTCTCATGTGTGCAACCTTACCCTTCTCACTGCTGAATGCTGGAGTTCTTGCCAGCCAGCTCCTCCAACCTGCCCAGGTCCTTCTGAATGACCGCCTGGATTCAAGCACATCCACTGCCCCCCTTTCCCCCAGTTTGGTGTCACCTGTAAACTTCATGAGCAAGGGCTGGTGGACTTCCACTTCATGCATAACATTAAACTGTACACATCCTATGATGGACAGCTGGGGCTACCAGCCTCAAGTTCCAGCCAACCAGCCACCTCCAAAACCAACCATCCCACCAGGCTTCCACCCATCCAGCAGCACACTCAACTACATCACAATCACATTCTGCAAAATCCAACACAAGCATGTGGTTTCATTAAGCTCAGTAGCAATATATTTATTTTACAAATAGGAAAGCCGCGACCTACAAATATTTAAGGCATGAGAATTATTGAGAAAAGGGAAAGGAAGAGGTTCCCAAACATGCATGTAGGGCACCTAACTTTTATACTGAGTGAGCCCTGCTCCTGTCTTTTGTCATGACAACTGTTTGAATAACCAAAGTGAGAAGACAGGCATTGCCTCAGGATTCAGAGACCATCCTGGAGGTCAAGAGTACTGTAACAAATAGCAATCATCTGAAGAATTAAAAGGGAACTCTGGCATCATATGCTTTAAGGCAAGAATGATCTGTTTTGTTCTGTGCCACACAAACGAGAAAACTGCATCACTGGGTCAAGGCAAAGATCTTTCATGTCACACATGCAAGCAAAATAAAGATATATGAATATCAAGAGCATTTTCCTTCATTTGCGCTATAATTTGACAGCAATCAAGTAACTTCATCTGGAAAAGCAATTTTATTTCTGCAATTTCCTTTTTTAAACTTAATTCAGATTAGTCCATTTCAATGCTGGATATCAAGAACTACCTTAATCGGAAATATCCTCAACAAGGTTTATATTTTTTAATCGGAGAAGATCTTCACATGCTGCAGCACACTTCAATTGTGATGTAAACCTACATAGGGTTTAGTTGCATACATATTATTATAATACTTACGTAATTAGAACTATTATGCAGAGACTTTAGAAATGCTTTTTAATTAAAAATGCACCAAAATAACGTTTAGTCTAGTAATTCTGATCACCCTTACATGTAAAATACAGTAATTTGGTCACAAGGAATATATCCCCTCCTGCAACATAGTTTCATTCTCCAGCCAATCAAGGTCTTAACTTAAAAAAAAAATGAAAAATGGGGAAACATTATTTATGGATACAGTCAATAAAGCATTTTCCCCCTCCAACAGACATTCACTACAAAAGCAGGAAGTCTTGTTCGAACTTGCACTAAATCCATGCATCCTAGTTTTACAAGGCATAGGTTGTCTTTCAAGATACTGATGACAACTGATGAAAATTTCCACCACAAGCTGTTTCCAACAATACAAGTGAAAGGATACACTGAAAGGAATATATAGTTACTACTGCTGTATGCAAACCACATTCTGACAGAGACACTTTTCCTGTCTTCAGCTCTTTGGGTACTACTGTCCTTGGAAAAGAAACCATGCTGTTCCTCACCAAGGACAACTCGTTCTATCTGATCACTAGTAAAGCATCCAGTGGAACAAATTTATTTCACCTGATGAATAAAGTTATTAAGAATATAAATAGAGCCTTATTCCCGAGTTTCAAAAATATATGGAGTAAAATACAGAAATACATTCCTAATAACAAAGTTAAGATGCACACTCTAGAAAAATAACACTACTTTAACTGATTTTCTAACACCAAATTTTTATTCAAATAAATCAGAAATCAGGTAATGCAGCTGTTAAATCATTAATTATAGTAAGAAAGAAAAATAGTAATAGCATTTGCAAAGAACAGCCCTTGTCTTCAAAGAAATGTATAATGGAAGCTAGTTTTCCACTTAGAAGTGTAAGTTCTGCATCTAGTCCAAACATCAGCAGCCTTCACTCTTTCCTTGATTTGGAAATTATCTAGTAGACATCTTTCTTCTCAACCTTCTACAATTTGAAAGTGATGTTTTTAAAACTCAAATTAGTCAGTCCATGGTTTGCAACAATATTAAACATTAAGTATGAAATTCTAAAAGAACACTGAGGATGAGACTGTGAATGCTTTAGAAAAGTGAAAAATACAAAAACAAGAGACACAAGCTCAAGGCTCACTGCGATCCTACCAGGAAATCTAAATATTGCCATGTACTTCCCAGAAAGTTATTATCCCATTTTACAGATGAGAAAATAATGGTTACCCTCTTTCTTGAAGTTTTTGAGATGTATGGTCTGTATCTCTAAGGAAAAAATATTCATATGATTTCTGAAATTTTTAAAATGCATTTTGAGAAAAAAGAGATTACAGAAGAGAAACAAGAGTGAATGTTTGACCTTGAGCTTGGATGCTAATAGTTCACATTCATGGTTCAGTCCCAAGTAACAAGTATTGTACAGTACAGTAAGTCACTGAAACAGATTTTCCCAAGATAATGCCCCTATTCAGCAGCACGTAAGTAGAACAATTTATTTTGCTCTGCTTAACTGCTTCACCCACGCATTTGACATTAAGCTTCAGGCTTCCTGACTGAGCAGTGAACATGTAGGACATAATCAATGTTGTGCAGTTATGCATCACTTCCCACAGTCTTGCTGATTCGGGCATTTCAGAATAAACATGAATCAAGTTTTTGATCTAAAAACTCAAGTTTAAAAACATATTTTTTAACTCTTGTTTAGCATTACTTATCATCACTCCATTAAAAACAAGATCTGCTTTTACATGTTCCTAGTTTCTAAATAACCTACAGTATTTTGGTGCAGGTAAAATTCAAGTTTCTCTACTATAAGAAAACGTCCAACAGATTAAAATCTCAAAAGATGCTAATAATAATGCAGCAGTTTTCTTCCACAAATACGTGACAGAACTTGAGTCTCAATATTCTCCTCTCTGCAAACCACACACTCACACATACAGTGACATTACTGAGAAAGATTTGAAAACAGAAAGAATATTAAGCCATAGTTGTGTAGGTCCATGATGAGAATTCTGGTTTACTTTGCTTATGTGCCTCCTACCTCATTATAATAAAGAGCCTTTCTATCTCATAATGTGCCTGCAGTCTTCCCTAAGTAATTCTCAGGCTTCAGTTTACAATCCAATCCCTGAAAATTTCCAAGCATGCAGGCTTACAGCTTTACTACTCGCTAAACTACTTCTAGAGTCAGAAATGAATTTACCAATATTAATTTTTTAGTAGTAGGTGTAATAACAGGAACATATTGAAAGGAATGGGAGTGGGGAAAATGTATCTGTAATAAATGCTGATTTTAACAATATATGATCCTAGATGTGAAAAATGCCTCCCTCATGCTGTCAAATATATACAAACTGAAAGACTAATTCATACCACTATCAATGAAACCTCATTTATTGTTCCATTATAACATACTAAATGTTCAAAAAGTAGGAACAATTGCATTCACAGTGTTTTAACACTTTAACTCCAAAGAAGTTTCCCTAAGGTACAACTGCTTCAATGGATATTCCATGCGGAGCATCCAAGAATAGTCCAGAAATGCACTTACAGATAAAAAAACCATCAGGAAACTGAACTTACAGAAAGATAGTTTTAATACTACCTTTAAATGTAAAGATAATATGACAACTCCACAGGATCCCTTCTAACATTCTAAAGTAAAACTGTAAAATGGAAATACACAATTAAAGAAAGAAAAAAGTGAAATACAAGTCACTATACACAATCAGAAACAAAATTACTGTCCCACATATGTAAAATGAAGAAACTAAGTACCACACATATCTCATTTCTCCATCAAATGTAAAACTGAGAACAGTGTACTACAGATGCATAAATAAACTCACTGCAGCTTTGCACAATGTATAAAGTTCAGTCTGAAAGTCTGAATCAAAACTGGTCCTCCTTGTCCTGGACTGCAGCTTTTGCTTCCTAGCTGCCTCAGAAATAGACTGAAGGTTATAAATTTTCAACATCAGATTCTAAAAGTAATTTCTAATTCATATAGAAGCAGTTAATAGACTTCCTGTTTTACAAATAAGTCATGTACTATTCCCAATTGCACTAAATTCCGTTAACAGTAAGTTTAACAATAGCCCTTCAGGTTTGTTGTCTTCCTTCAAATGTTTATAACTATGCAGTGATTCCTAAACAGCTCAGAATCGGCTGAAGAACTCCTTTGCTGTTGAGATTTCTTCACAGAATCACAGCATGGTTTGGATTGGAAAGGACCTTAAAAATCATCTAGGTTCCAATCCCCTTGCCATCCATGAGGCAGGGACATTTTCAACCAGACCAGGTTGCTCAGAGCCCCATCCAGCCTGGCCTGGCAAGATAAAGCTTGTTTTACAGTATTCTACTATGGGAAAGGATTTTTACTGCCTACTGATGAGTGAAATCATAGCCTATCTGCTAAGCATTAGCATAGCTCAGGGACAAAGAGGGCTCCTCAGCACGGAGGGGAGGAGGCAGCCCCCTTTTCGGTACTTTGGTGTGCTCAGCACCGGCCTGTCAGAGCCAATAGCACAGGACTTGTACATTTGGCTTCCACGTCTCAGAGCTGCAATGCCAGACCACACACATCCACCACGCAGGTGCACTGGGCTCCTCTCCGTATCCTGTGGCGTACCAGCTCCTGAAGCCCAAACCCACAGGATGCTGCCAGGTCCCGACACTCAGCAGGAGATGAAGGACAACCCTTTACTCAAGCGTCTGTCTGCTTCCATGGTCCTTTTTCCAACCACATCCATCTGTGGGTAGCAGCCACAGAAGCCCCACGCTCTGGAAACCCAGTGCCATCACAAGACACCTGTTGTCACTCACACAGTAAGTCTCATCTTATGTACAGTACCACAGATGGTAATCTAAGGAATCCATAGGATATATTATGAAAATCTTGAAATCTCACTGTAAAGCCTTCGGAAATATCCGATTTCAAGGCAGTAGCTAAAGAACTACTGTTCATAACCAGATAAACACATGTAACTAGTTCATGGAGTACTGAGCCTGAGGGTGAGAAGGAAAAAAGAAAAAGACAAGATGGATTAAACAAAGCAAGTCAGACAGATTATCAAGATCAAACAGACCAGCCAAGTGAAAAGAAAGTGAAAAGAATGAAGGGCCCATTGAAGAAAACAGCTGAGCAGCCAGAACCTCTGCCTGAATAATGGGCTTGAAGTTGTAGGCACCCAGCATGTCCCATGTTCAGGCAATAAACCTGTGTCTCCTGAGTGCCAACAGAAAATTTTAAAAATGTTATACTTCATTTCTACTGCAGAAGAGATTGCTCACTGGGGTTTGCCAACAGAGTGAAGGCTTTAGGAAAAAAATATTTCATTTACATTAAAAAGAGCCACAAACTAACACATGTTGGTATAACCTCACTCCATTTATTTCGCATGAAACAGTTTTTAAGCACTATTTTTCATTTACTGGCTCATGAAATAAAACCCCAACCCTACACCTTTTTACACTAACAGTTGAACTGCAAGACTGAAAAAATAAGATGCTTTTTACATTGCAATTAAACTACTTAAAACCTGCTAGCTCAAGGTAAAAGCCATGATCTTAGTATCTTTGGGAAATAAGTATAAAAAAAAAAGAAGAAGGATTGAAGAAATGTGTAAATGAAAGAGGAGAGAATTTATGATAAATAAAATTGTTTTGGTCAAATAAACAAGCACCACCTAAAAGTCTTTTTAAAAAGCCTTTGCTGTGGACAAATTATTAATAGCTGCCTTTCCAAGCACTTGGTACTGCCCACTGACACAGGTTGCTAACTCACTCGTCCAGTGCATGACTGGGCAATCTTTTAAGGCTCTCCTTACCTTACCCTGTAAGCACGGGGCATCTTGCAAAAGCAACTACATGGTCTGGGATCACCACAAACAGCTATGTAACTTGTCCAATGCACCGTTAATTACAAAGAAACCAAAGATAATTTTAAAACGTCCTTGGAAAAAAAAAATACATAAAAGACAGTGTTATTGTGAAGAAGTATTTTTCCACTCTTTAAAGACAAGCAATTTAATTGCAGATGCCAAGTAAAAGACTGGTCGATAGCAGCTTTGAAGAATGGGGAAGGAAAGAAACTCCAGTCCCCGTGGGAGCTCTATTTTCCATAGCCGTGTCCGTACCTGATGAAGAGGGGAGGGACGCTGGGGCCGGCGGCTCCCCATACGGCTGTACACGAAGCAGCGCACACGCGAGAAACCCCCCGCCAAAACCTCGGGGGAGAAACTGCACCACGGTTCAAAAGCGAGAAGTTTAGCCAAGGCGTTCTGGGGACCCCTCGCACCCACGCTTCAGTAACCCGCCTCGCACGGGCAATGCCGATGTAATGACAATCTCACACCACGAGTCCCCCTCCTTCCCCTGGCGGTGTCCAGCGGCTGCCGCCCCGGGCCCCCGCAGCCCCAGCCAGGCAGCCCCGGCCCCTGAAGGGCGTCTCCGCACCAAACATCGACCCCACCCTCCGAGGACCAAACTTTCCGTGACAACACCAGAGCAAGACCCCGGCGGGAAGCGAACACCCACCTCCTCCGCCGCGGCCGGAGCCGCCGCCAAATGCTCCGAGGCGGCCGCCGCCCGGCACGGCACGGC
>VZTN01021323.1:183768-272246 GCA_013400515.1 Erpornis zantholeuca | reverse complement strand
CTGCCGCCGCACGGACACCGCCCCGGGGCGGGAGCACATCCCGCCGCCCGCCCCCGGCCCTGCTGGCGGGGGCAGCCCGGGTAACGTCGGCGTAACGCGCGGAGAGCGGAGCTGCCCGGTCCCGGGAGGGACAACTCGGCACACTCGGCCTCCTGCTCACGAATAGCCCCCCTAATGTGCCAGGGTATACACTGGGCCACGGCTCTATTTTGTTTTTTAATCTCATTTATGACTTGAAATCCAGTAATAGTTTTCAAATTAAATGCTATCTAGAGACGCTAGCACCTCATGCCGAAGATTTTTGCTTTTTGCATCCTTCTTGCCTGACAGTTGTCACAGTGAGCAGCACTGCAGACCAGCGCTGACCAAACCAACCATGCGGCAACCCAAAGCCCGGGCCACTCAAGCATGCTTTGTCCTGAGAATAACACCAACCACTTGCACATTTAAGACTGATCATGCCCCTTAGTTAAAATAAAATAGAAGACCTTTACAAGATGCAATTATTTTGAAAACATGAACCTTATATCATGTAGACATCTGTCACACTTCAATGAAAATAAATGCTCTTAAGTACAGTTTATGTTCTTAAATAAATTCTAAGTCATTACAACTAATGTTGTTAAATATTATCTGAAATCTTTGGACCACTTTTAAGAATTAAATCTTCGAACTAAATACTGTTCAAAGATCCATGCATCATCCAGTAGGGATCCTTGCCTATTTAAGTAAACTCATTCTATGGTGAGTAATAAAATACACTCAGCAAATAATACATTCATTATCATTACAGGAAAATGTTACTAGAAAATGGTGACATTCGACATTTTAATAATCTGCCTTTTCTCTGCATTTTCCCTTTTTCTGTAGTTTAACAACACAGATTCACAATTATCCAAGCCTTTGTGTGGGTTCATACAATCTGAATTACATATTTTAAACTATTCCTTTCAAAAAATGTTTCCATTTTCACCAAGTTATTTCTTTTTAATGTCGTTCATCATGGTATTAACTCAAAATAGCTTTCAAAAAGCTCTATGGGTTCTATGTAAGGAAAAAAAACATGAAAGTTGGGCCATAAGTAAAAGGCCAGGAATACCATTATGGCATTCAGTTCATATCAGAGACCAATCAGTTCCATCAGAGACCATTTTATCCTGTTGCTTCTGTAATTTCTAAAATATGTTGCATTTTACTCACACCAAGCTATCATTTCAGGAGCTGAAATGGTGGGGAATCAATCTTTGGCAAACTGTTTAATAAGTGGTTATCATTAGAGGCCACTTTAAAGAACACATATCTAGACCAAGTACAACTAGCTCAATTCTGTAATTAAAATACCATTTACTAGCAATATCCTTCTCCTTTTGGAAGCCAGCTCACAATCTATGTGCAGTAAATTCTCCCTTTCATAATTACCATTCACAGATTATCTTATATTTCACAATTATCTTAGACAAAATTTAAATCCTTCCTGAAGCCTTTTTGTGAACCCTTTTGATCTTTGACAACTCCTTCTTTTGATTCTGGTGACCATACATACATTCCTATAAACGGTTGCTGTGGAAACCTTGTTGGGCAAATCTCACAACAGCAGATCAACTTATAAAAAGAAAAAGTAACTTCCAAGATAACTTGCACTTTCCTACCGATTTGTAAGGCAACCACCTATTAGCAGTAATAGCACCCTAATAATTGCAATCACAAATTCATTATTTATCCACCCTTAATTAGTTGCTAATAATTAGAGTATAGATAATGGCCATTTCCACTGTTAACATGATGCTTTTTATAACCAGATTCTAAGAAGTTGATGTTTTAATTGGTTTTACTGGTGATACTAGCATGAGACCTCATCAAAATTTACTTACTCTCATTTCTGATTACTGGGGCTTCAGCAAAGATACTTCACCTCCAACCTACTACACGCAGGTCATCTACGCCACACATCTTCACCATACATCTACACCATCCACCTACTCCAACACACGTACCAGGCATTCTAAGGACATCATCAACCTTGGGCAGTGTCCTGACCCCCTGTGACACTCTGCCATAAGGATGGGATCCCTTTTTTCTCACTCCATGGAAATTGGGATGGGTAAATGTACACCTAAATTTATGACACCTAAGATATAAGACATCATTCCAGTGGCTTTCTTTCCAAAACACTGCATGAAATCTGAACAAAACAACTAAAACTTAGGTTATCAAGTTCCCCAGCAAACCCCAGTTTTCTCAGATTCTTCCTTCTGCTTAACAGCTGAGGTAGGTGGCACCTTTTCCTAGGGAGTATTCATCCACTGGAAATTCTGATGTTCCCAACTGTGTCCCCCATGAAGACAGTATGTCATCTGCTTACTATAATCCCTCAGAAACCACTCCAAGCCAGGACATCCAATGGCCTTGCTTAACTTGAGCATCTGCAGAACGCATGCTGGAGCCTTGTAAAGTTACAGGTCCCCTCTACTTCCCATTCCAAACCAGACTGAGTGACAATAAATTTTTTAATTTATATCTATTATAAATTTTTTTAAAAATAAAAGCAAACCACACAGTTTTCCTAAGTTCAGACTATTACATCAAAAATAACTTTTGGATTTAAAAAAGCGCTGTTTATTCCCATTCTGCTTTGATGCCTACTGCTGACTTGTCTTCCAGGTCTTCCTGAAGCACCAGTACCACTACTTGGAGACAGTTTGTCAGCTCTCAGCACACCAGTACAGGTTAACCTGACAACTGAATTTTATAATATTGTGATCTTTTACCAGCACTAGAACTTCTTTCATGAATGCATTTCATTTCACTTCTTTCCTTCTTTTACGAGGAGTATTTGCAAGTCAAATTCTCATACTGCCAATTCAGACAGACTGGGTACAAATTTTCCTAAATTTTAATATTCCCCAGGAGCAGAGTCCTTCTATTACATCATCTCCTTGTTTTCATGGGTAGAATATGAGTAATAGTACAGCCAGTGCCATAACTTCTTATGAAGTTATGATGGGTTGACGTCGGCCAGCAACCAGACCCTCACCCAGTTGCCCTCTCACTCCCCCTCATCAACAGGATTGGGGGAGAAAATAGGATGGAAACCTTGTAGGTCAAAATGAAGGCAAGAAGATCCCTTAGCAACTACTGTCATGGGCCCAACAGACTCAACTTGGGGAAATTTCATTTATTGCCAATTAAAATTAAAAATGGGATTGTAAGAAAGAAAAACAAAAGTAAAAAAAATTTCCCCCTCTGTTGTCCCTTCTCCAAGCTCAACATCACTCCTTCATTCCCAGCTCCTTGGCCTTCCTCACCCCGAGGGGCACAGTGGGATGGGAACCGGGGTTGTGGTTCAGTCAATAACAGCTCCCCCCGGTACTTCCTCCTCTCATTTCTCCTCTGCTTTAGTGTGGGTGCTTCCCACAGGCTGCAGTCCTTCCGGATAAACCTGCTCCTCCATGGGCTGCAGGTCAATCTCTGCTCTGGTGCCCTGGAGCAGCTTCTCCGCCTCCTTCTTCACTGACCTTGGTGGTCGCAGATCTATTTATTTCACTTTGTTCTCCTCACTCCTCACTTTTATGCAGCATTTTTTGCCCTTAGATATGTTTTCCCCCGAGGTGCCCGCGCCCCGGCCATGGGCTCAGCCGTGCCCTGCTGTGGGTGGCTGGATCTGGCTGGGGCAGCCTTGGCCTCCCCTCACAGAGCTCCTGCCCACTGCTCACACGTGGGCACCCGCACCTCAGACAGTAACATGCACAAGTTGTTTCTATAACACAAAATTCATACATTCAGTTATTTCAAAGTTCTCTGATGGCTCTTCTTCATCCTGAAGCTGATAAAGGCAAAAACTTGAGTGAATTTCCTCTCAGGAGCACCACAAAGCGCTGAAGCCATGCAACCCTGAAAAACGAACGCAGTCTTTGGCTGAAGCTGGACTGTTCCTGGGAGAGAAAAGGGGGTACTAATGTAATACAAGATACTGAGAAGATTTTATCAAATACTGTGTACAACTCTAAGCTGCCAACATGTAATGAAAAGGAATTCAAGTGGGAAAAGTGACAAACAAAAAGTATTAGGACAGCTAGGAAAACAAAGAGCAGACTGATTTGTATTCATGAATATGCAAAAGAGTCTCCAAGGGTAAAAAATAATTATGTAAGATAAGAAGGCAATGATGATACAAGAATAAATTACTTTAAATTAGAACAGACTTTATGCTCTTTCAGCCTTGGGTAATATAGTGCTTAGCAATTTTGATGTCCTAAAAAAGGTTTTTCAAACTTAACCTTAACCAGTGTCACAGTAACACTCAATATAATGCTGAGAAAAAAAGGAAGAGTTGAAGCATCAGGAAGACAACATATTCAATATCCAACCATAACCTGGTCAGCAGTATACAATGTAACAACCAGTTCCATCTACCTCATCCCAAAGCTTCCTAGTTTTTTTCATATTTAATTCTTAGTGACTCCTTAGGAAGGCTACTGCTGCTTTCCAGGATACACTTTCTTCCTGTAAATACGACCCACAAAACAAGATAAACAAGCTCTTGTTAGATGCTCTATGCCTACTCTATGCAAACCTCCATGTAAAAGTACCCTATATACTTCTGTAGTTTGTCTGCATGGCTTTGTTTTTCAAGGTATCATAGCTATCACCTTAATTTACACTTTAAAGAGCCTGACAGCAGAACTGCAAGGTCCAGAAACTAAGAAACTCTCTACCTTTTACAAAGTTAGTCCTTTTTCAGGTATATTTCATCCTGCTTGGTGCAAGCCCCATGCTTAAACTTCACTGACCACAGCTTCAGTAACAAAATGCAGTGTTCATCCAGTAAACTGCTTTTAGCAGCAGAAGAAGCAAGGCAAGAGAAGGAAGTTGCAGATCTATATAACAATATATAAATCCAAGCAAGTACCCAGAGCTGCTAGCATCAATTACCAGTACTAAAACCTCACAATTATTTACAGTGTCAGAGGACATAGTGGTGAAAACACTGTCAGCTTATACAGCATGCTAATGAGAGCCAAGCAGTCAAAGGAGCAGAGGCAGCTACAATCATACATGGAAATAAAAACTTCAGAGCAGAAGTAATGCATCTGACAAAGCTAGTATTAAATTTCCACTCTCTCTGCTCAGGTCATATTCCTAAGGACTCAGAAGTGACCCTAGCTGGCTCTCAGAACATACACCCAGTAGCAGCAAGCAATGGCATAGCCGATATCCTTGCTTTCTTATTTGTGTCCAGGTGAGCAGGCCCCACTCCTTTCAAGTTTGGCCGGTCTGCCACCTTGGACTATGTACATGGACTGCTATGGCCTTGCCATTCCACCCCCCTCACCAGTGTTCAACTTAGGGAAAACAGGAAGGCACAATGTGCTGCAAAATACTTGTTCCTGCTCTGTGACACCACCACTAGCAGAACATGCTAATTAGTCAATCAGATCCAGAGCATGAAATGTCTCTTCCAACACTGGAAACCCATCTGGGGGCTGACAACTACAGCAACAGGCATAGTTTACTTCACTAGTGACTACTGCTTGCATTTTTTTGTTCCAATTTAAGTACCAGTGCAATGACACAAGACTAAAAGATTGTAATTGCCGTATAACATTGTCAGCACAAGTGTGCTCCAATATTTTTCTGAGAATATGTTTAAAACTATAGTAAACATATTTACCTATTCATTGAAAACACTTGAATAGCAAAACAGTAACATTTAAATTCATTTTACAGATAATTTACAAAAAAACCCCCAAACCCCAAACTTTACTCATACAAACACTATTATACATTGTTCTTTTCATCCCAGTCTGCACCCAGACACATTTCAGTTAGTGGAGCTGTACACATGAATGTCTTCCTTCTGCTTCAATTAATCTCAGGGACTTCAGTGCAGAGGCAGCCAAACAGTTGCTTGCACTGTGTATTCTTATAAGAATAATTAAAATGCCAGTAATGATGCTGTGTTCTTTTAACTCACTAATCCAGAAAGCATCAGGAATTAATTCCTGCAAAACATCATGAAAGAAATGCTTAGAACTGTATTTTACTATTTCACAATTGGACAAGTTTTTGTTGTTTATTTAAGGTAGCTTATTCTAAACCATGAAGTGCCATGTGGTACCAAATGAAGTGTCTTCACAGTTAGAGCCTAATGCAAAGGTGGACCACCCACTTCAAACACACAAGGCAGAAGGGTCATTCCCAAGAGATGTTTTTTAACTGTTTTTAATACATACTTACATATAGCACAGCTTCTAGTGTTCTAAACATGCTTGTGGGAATAATACATTAAATGCTGGTGAAGGAACATTGGTTTACAAGATTTTTATAGCTACTTCCATGCATATGACTTTGTCAAGTTTAACATTTCAAAATAACAAATCATTTTTTCTAGTGCATACACTGCAAAAACTGTTTAAGCTACAAATAGCAAGTAAAAAATAATAGGTATTATTTTCATCAGTAAATGAAACTCACAATAGACAGCTATTCAATAAAATACTTTTATTTATGTACAATGTAAAGGTGCTTTTCAACAAATGTTCTATTTTACAAGAGCAGACTTGAGTTTTCTTAACACTTTTAAATTCACTTTAAGAGGGAATCTCCCTGAGGTTAAAGAAGGTTTCTTGTAACTGTAGATCACATCAATATTTAATCCATGTTATCAGGAAAACACAAAAAATCTCTGAAAGATTTGGACATGGGTGTTTAGAGGAAGATGGGCCTGACAGGATATACTGAAAACTACTAGACAAAACTATTGCAGTGGTAATGTGACTCCTCCAAGAGCATGACCACTACTCCAAGTAAGAATAAATATTAATAGAAAAATTGGTGGGTTCAGGGGGGGAAACAATAACAAGTTTTGGAAAAAAAACAAAGGACAGAAATGAAGGAAAACACAAACTGTGATTTAGAAATGTGGTATGAAGACAGTAAGAACCAGATGACTGAACAAGGTGTCTCAGATCAGACATTTTTCTTTAAAAAACAAAAAAACCCCAAAACTGAACATCCACCCACAGTTTGCTGGTTTGTGTTTTTGTTGTTTGGTTTTTTAAAAAAAAAAAAAAGCTTCAACAGAAGCTTTCAACAGAAAAGCGACACAAACACCACTCCTTCAAATGAGCTTGTTCAACATGAAAGCAGAGCAAAGTCCCTAGCAGTCACCTTGGCAAACAAATAGTTCACCCAAAATCATGTTATGCAAGAGTTTTCCAAATCCACAGCAGCACATCCTGTGACCCAATCCAGTCACTACTGAAGCTGACGGAATTTTTTTAAATGGTATTGTGGATGAGGCTGTGTAAGAAGGCCCAACAGGACTGGGATTAGTTTCACCAACAAAATTTACAAACAAGCTATGGCTACTCTACCTTTGGGCTGAAAAGCAGCACTTATTTGTAAGAGTGTACCAAAGCCCTCAGTTCAAGAACCTTTTCAGACTTGTTTCAGAGCAATGTGACAGTCATCCACAATATTAAACCAGAAAATCCTCCTAAAGGGAGCAGTCAACAGACAGTGAAGAATCAATCAGAGAAGTTTTAGACTGGGAGAGACCTTACAGATCATCTAGTTCCAACCCTCCTGCTGTAGGCAGTGACACCTTCCACTACACCAGGTTGTTCAAAGCCCCATCCAGCCTAGCCTTGAACACTTCCAGGGATGGGGCATCCACAACTTCTCTGGGCAACCTGTTCCAATGCCTCACCACCCTCATATGGAACAATTTATTCCTAATATAATCCAATTCTCCTCTCTTTTAGTTTAAAGCTAACTAAACTAACTAAAGCCCTTGTCCTATCACTACATGCCCTTATAAAAGGTCCTTTTATACTCAAGTATAAAAAAAGAGGCTCTGTGTAACAGAACTGGTAACTCCAACGTTAAGCCACCAAAATGAAGAAAGGTTGTCTGTATTTTTGTTGTATTTCCAGCTGGACTGTAAAGTATTCTCAAACCAACAGAAATAAAATAAGTGCTGTTATTTGCTTTATTGCACAGCTTTCTTGTTCTAGCAGGTCTACTAGTGTTCAGGGTAACAGGGGCTCTGAAGTATTACTTATTATGTAGTTAAGACATGTGAAGCCTAAGTCTTTTTGTGAAAAAACTCACACTAGGATGCAAACTAAGAAGACTGCATTATGATGATAAAAACATATTTTTAATGAAAGATTTAAAATTCACTTAATAAAGTTATACAATTTAATAATATAAAATATTAAACTTTAGACATAAATTTCCATCTGTCTTTTTAAAGTCTCAGTTCACTACTAACCCCCACCCTCCATATTCTTTTATTGTAGCACATAGGAACTTTACATTCTTTAGCCAGCCACTATAAGAATTACACACTCATCCCAAACTTCTGATGCTTCAATTTTCTGTTAGGATTCTTCAGAATTCTGTAGCTGAGATTTTAAAAATTATTACCTTGTTTTATTGAATCCAAGCCTTCAAGTTTTAAGCTTCATAGAGTACACCATTGTTCTGATACCTGATGACTTATTCTCTGCCTTTCTCCCTGCAACTCCTGCAAGTGAGGTTTGGATTCTACAAGATATGCATTCAGATCATATTTTTTGGTTCCACGGCCAAGGAATTCATCCCTGTGGTTTCTTCCAAAGTACTTTTAACATTACTCTCCACATACAACAACTCAGGACAGATACATAATTTCAAGTGTTTAAGAACCTTTTTTACTATAGGATGGTGCCCAGACAGGCAACACTGCAACTTCATTCTGCCCAGCTTAGAAATAAGAAGGTAGATTTAAATTTTATCAATTAAATATCAGCACAATAACAGACATGGTTGATGTAAGATTACTGTGACCCTCTCGCCCTGGTTTTGAATAGGCAGTTTTAGCTATTCACCACTTCATCATCAACAAGATCTGGCTATATATTTGTGACCTAAAGTAAGAAGTTTCCTCTCCCTCATAGAACAGCAATTCAAATCTGTGCTCACACAGTGAATTAGGTCAGCAACCTGACCACTCCTTCACTCAGAACAAATCAGACATTCCCATCAAAAATTAATAAAATGTGGCTGTTTACACCAAAGAGCACTTCCCTCACACATTTAAAACAATATGCTCCACCACAGATCAGTCCACAAAATCTCTAATTCATGGCTTCACCATTAATTCTTCACAGTTTGGGCTCACCCAGTCTTAATGCTTTGAGAAATAAATCTGTGTAGCAGTCATGTCACACAGAGTTCCAATTAACCATTTTTTTAATCTCATTAGTTTTGTGCACCAAAATTAATACCCCTGTCATTCTCCTGCCACTAGGCGTCACCCTCTTCTATTCCTCCATCCACTTCCTAACATTTCACCCAGGAACCATCAGACCAGTAAGTCCCCATCTAAAGAGCACCCCAGTTTCTCAGGTCAAGGGAAGATTTTTGTCATGTGGCAGATAAAGTGCAAAGGATTGTTAGTGTTGCTTGGTGTGTTCTTTAAAGTTAAATAAAAATATTAAAACAACCGAACTCCTACAGGAGGTGGTACAGGCTTTCCTCCATACAGGAGTCACGTCAGATTCTGAAGCCATCTAAAACTAAGTGCATTTCAAAAAATAAGAGGAACCATAACAGAAGCACTAGTGAAACTAATTGCATGATCCCTCATGTGGGACCTACAATCAAAATAATTTTACTAATCAAGCAGCATTTTTTTCAAGGACAATACAGAGTCACCTTCTGTTGTTGCCACTTGTTATTTCACTGATTTCAAGTCCAGAAGGGGCCACTATGATTACCTACTAGACCACTCATATCACAAATGCATGGATCTCCACATGTATGGTTTTGAAAGATATGAACTCCTCCCATTCTGAGGGCAACCTGAAAACTACAACTTTGACAGCGAACACTCAAACAATTATTTTCCCGTTCCTTAAGTGCACTTAAAAGAAAAAAAGAACAAAAATGAATACCCAGAAAACCCCAAACCCACAAACCAACCAACAACAAAGCCCAAGCCTGGGCCACGACTGCATTCTACCACTGACCGGTTTTGCCACTTGGAATGATTCACTGCCACACAGGAACTAGGTACCCATGCATACCTAACTTAGATCATAATTGATCTTAATAAACAATTTAACATAATTTTCAGTATCAGTATCTCCACCATATGTGAAATAGGATTCAAGCTAAACTTGATTCAAGCTGAGCTTAATAGATGACTTAACTGTGAGGCCATTTTGAAGCATTAGGAAACAAGATGCCATTAGGGAGCACATTACTACTAAATTAAGAAATACTGTCCAACCTGACAAATTGTTAGCATAATTTGTAACAAGGGTTGAAATTCATATATGTATGCACATAAGAAACACAAGGAATGCTTTTCAACACTTGTGATGCATACAGAATGCTACCAGCAAGGAGTCACTGTGTTAATGAGCTTCTTGCAAAGTCTTCTAGTTCACATGCAAAGAATGACTTTGCATTGTATTTATTCTTCCGTTACCCTGATGGGATATTGCTGTTTCAGTGCTATATCCCCTTCTTTTGATATGTTTCACCATTTAATTTTCCATTTTCCATTGCTTTATTTTCAAAGTTCCAGTCAGTTGGGCTGAGGAGTTGTTGAGTTTTTTTGTATGTCCAGTATGGGTTAAGTATTAGTGTAACAGCAAATAATCCCGAGAATAAAACAATAAAGTGAAGAAGTCCCAGATTTTCTACGATAGAATTCCAGTTGAAAATACACACCCACCACATGTGGTAGGTCAGAATCATGCGGCAGTGAAACAGATGGATCATCACCCACTGGTTTGCCTTCCAGAAAAAGGTGTTAGCACGTCCAGCCTAGAAAAACAAGAACACAAAGTATGCAGAAGTGAGATTGTTACTTCAAGATAAGGAACTGAGGAATCTGTAGAACTAATGCAAATATCCAGCTTTCATTTACACACACTTTCATGCATTTTTTCCTTGTAATGCAATGTTATTCCACATGTATATGGCACCCCAAACTTGGCATGGATCTATACCATCCCACTGTGCACACGCACACAGCACCACACAGAAACCTACATGGAGGCCTGCAGAAGTGCCATCATGACAAAAGCAGGTATGACAATAACACAGATATCAGTTGGATAAACGCAGTTTTAATGAAAAACTATCCAAACAAACCACAAAGATTATCTATGGACAAGTGAAATGCATGAAAACTGGTACAAACATAATCTGAAAACTAACACATTCTTACCTTCAGAAGCATCCAGGAAATGCACGTTGCGGGAGTGCTCATCTCCAGCAACATTCCCATCAAAGGCAGATAATGTCCAGATTTCACATTGATTACTAAACCAGCCAAGCCACCAAAAGCAAGCAAATGATGAACTACCAAGAAAACGTCAAACGTTCTAAAAATAATGTTCGACACATGAACTGCAACATTTTCAAGCAAGAAAAATCCAGCTGCTATTAAACAGTTAAACCAACTCCACTTCTGCTGCGAATAGACTTTGTCAGCATGAAAAACAGGATCTATGAGCAAAGCCCATAACCCAGCAATGCAACTCTGAAGTCCAAACACACCACGTGTGACTGCCATATTCCAAAACACCTTCTCCTTTGCATACAAGGCACGGTAAGTGGTACTTCTCCAAGAAGACAACCAGTGAGACAGAAGAAATACTCCCAAGTAGATTAAAAAACCAGCAGCTAAAAATGTCAAACGAACTTCCCATAAGAGATAGTCCCAGTCAAAAATAGTCCCAAACACTGGATTATCATTTTTAGGATTCATTTCTTCTCTTTTGACACTTCTCATCCCCACTATAGCCTCCTTCATGCCTATTTAGCCTCTGCTACTATGCAAACCAGTAAGCATGAGCTCTTCTTTTCCACCTGGAACAAGGAGAAAAAAATTTAGTGAATTTTTAAGTACATCAATTTTTACAGATTCTAAACCACAGAGTGCTCACATCCGCTGCAGTTATGACTTTGGTCCTGTTGCCATTAGGCACAGTCATCCCAAAGCCAGACAGACCAAAAAACTTAAGCAACACATTTAAGATTAACAACTGGCCTGCGAAGTCCCTACTAGTCTGATGTCCCTACACACTGAAGCAAAAGCAGAAGAGGGTCAAGTAGGGAGGCAAGAAAGAGGAAGACAAAATACAAGAAGCAAATCCTGGTTTGTTACTTATGAAACTTTTATTTCAGTAACATCGCACAGTTATTATCCTCCTCCCCGCTTCTCCCGCACCTATTTTCCAACATTTGGTGCAGCTTTGGGTGCAATTCAAATTCTCAAATACCAATCCAGGACATAAAACTACAGAAAACGAATGCAATAAGGGGGACCACTTACAGCAAAACAGGGCTGTAATGATCATGGCTCAAAACAAGACTCTGCAAGCAGTTTCTGAACATTAAGCTACTTTCCAACAAAAAACATATTAAAAATGGAAAAAGAGTATGGAATGCAAACAAGCAACATTATTACACCTTATTAGTAACATCAGTGTAATTAGCTGAACAGCCCAGCAATAAGTGCCTCAAGTTGTCTGAAACTTCCTGAACACACTGTAGTTCAAAAACAAAGGTTTTTGAGGAGGGAAAATACTGAAATATTTGAACTACAGCTTGTTTTATGAACCATTTGGGTAATATAAGCATGACCACCCCACCCGCCGCGGCCTGTAAGTGCTTAACGCCACTGTGCGTTTGGAAGTCTGGTGAATACAAGTGAAAAAACCACGACCACCGAGGGCTGAGCGCCCGGTGAGAAGCTCTCGCCTTGCTTCAGCAGGCAGCAATGCCACCACCGCTCCTCGTGGTGCATCCTGTGGAGCACCACTCGCCCTGCCCTTTTGCCCCAGGTGCCCCGCTCCAAAGAGGACGATGGGCTGGGAGCCCTGAAGGCCCTTCGCCCACACCACGGCCTCACACTTGGCAAGACCGACTCCAAGTCCCAGCAGCCCCCCCGCCCTCATCTCCCCGGATGATGAAAACCAGGGCAAAACACACCAACCGCACGGTACGACCAGACCCTGAACAGCGCGACCCACTACCGCAAGCCGTGGCTCCAGCAGGGCCGCGACAGCTCCTCCGCCCCCGGACAGACACGGCACCGACACCCTCCGTAATCCTCCCCGCCCCCAGGGCCGCCGAGCCCCTCAAGCAAACCCGGGGACCGGCCCCGACGCACAAACCCCGCTCCTCACCCACTGCGCTGCCCGCAATGCCGGGACGGGACGGCCGTTCCCGGCTCCGGGACTGCCCTCNCCGGTCCCACAGCACCGCCCGCAGCCGCCGGGCGCCCTCCGCGCATGCGCCATCGCCGGCACCAACCACCGGGCGCTGCGGGATGGGGGGAGGGAGGTGCGGCTGTGCCACTCGGGCAGGGGGAGCCTTGTTTACAAGGGGCCTTTCCCTGCCTGAGAGCACCGCTGAACATCGCCACCACTGAGAGGTTAGCACTTGAGAGAGGCCTGCTCAGCAAGAATGATAGTAAAAAAGAAATGCCATTGGTGCCATAGCCAGTACATTTACCTATAATTATCCAGTTTCAAAGACAGCAAATTATTAAATGGGTGTCATGGTGTTCTGCTACTTGATTCTCTTCATACTTGTGACAATTGATGCCGTCATCCCAGTGACTCAGGCTGAGTCTTCCGAGTTCACTGAAACTACTCCCGAAGGCTTCCCCAGCTGTGTGACAGTCCCGCACCCACGGTGTAGTTTGTCTTCAACGGGAGTGACTGGCAGGGACTCTGAATTTTGCCAGGGAAAAGTTCTCACAACAGACTGGGTGATTCCTCAAAAAAGGGACCAAAAAAGAAAAAAAAATCAAGCCTCGACTTCTCTCACGTGGAAGGTTGGCCTAGAATAGCTGAAATCCGGAGCTGAGTCTCCTCATGAGGAGAGACCAGAGCTGGAAAATCTGCACTGGCAGTCTGACACATTCTTGGTTTCCAGATGCGGGGAGGGAAGTGCTGCCATTCCCTGTGGAAAACTAAGTCCTGACACGATAGCAGGATAACTGGGCAGCAGGGGTTCTATGCATTTCCTTTTAATTGCTGATGCCATGCCAGTGTCTGCAGAGCAGGCAGTGAGTTCTGTGAAAAGTAAGATCTCTTCATATGCCACCTTGATAGTTCGTGTACAGGCAGCCGGCGACACCTGTTTGTTGGGAAAGTCTGGGAACCAAACCTACCTCTTGTGCCTTATTTTAATGTGCTGGGTGTGAGGCACCTTCGCTCTGAGCTCCTCTGCAGACAGCCCAGAGGGACAGCAGGGCTCGGTGCCTACACACCCAGACACTACCTGCCATCACCTCAGCACTGTGGTGAGGCACAGGCAGAGCACCCCTGCCACTTCCCTACCAGCAGCCTCAGGAGGACCAGGCTCAGCAGCAAATACAGGGCAAGATATTTCAGCCAAAATACTGATTTCATACAGCAAGCACGATTGAGTGACCGAGGTCTTAATAACACGCTCTGGCAAATTGGTCCTGTAGACAGGAGGATTCATTTTTGTGCAAAAGGGAGAGTAAATTTGTTGCAAAGCTTTGGGATATGGTTAGAGCCATTTACTAATACTGAAAAGGAAAAGGGACCACAGGGCCTGCGAGATGTGAAGTAAAAAATCTGGAGGACTTCTCACTTGGAAAGTACTTCCTAGCTGATGGTGGATATTCTTTTATCAACCCCTGTTCCCTAGCAGGTGCTGGAGCTGTCCTGGGAAACCTGTAAAGGATGATAAAGCTAATCAAGCAAAAGCTGGGAAGAAGTTGGAAGGAGTTGCTCTCTCAAGCAACATGATGGGGTTTATGTACCAAGGGCATGTGTTTTAGCTTTCCCCAAATTTATTCTTTCCCATAACTGTCTTTAAATAATTCCTTTAGGTTGTCACATCTCAAGGAAGGAGATTATTTTTACTTACATATAAAAAACTGTGACAGTAATGTCAAAAGCAAGATCACAGGCTGTTGTCTTTCTTGTGGACTTTGCTGCCCTACTTGCCTCCTCAAAGCAGTATCACATCTTTCAGTTACTGGCAGCCAAAGCCATGTTGAAAATACTTGATACAGCAAGTTCAGTGTTACTTGCTGAATCTACTACTGATACTATAACCATACTTAGTAACAACTTTTTTATAGGAGCCGCATTATGATTGCTTCAGCTCTTTCAAAGTAGTTCTTCCTGCAGTGAGGCTCATCTTCCACATTATGTCATATTCAATTCTCCCTTTTACAGATATTCTGTCTGGGTGCTCCTGCATGCCCTGTCCAAAGCTAAATTACCTATCTACACTGTCTGAACTTTGGAAGACTTTCTCAGCATCTTCAGAATGTCAAGGCTGGAAGAGCAAAGAGCACATCCTGGCAGGGATCCCTGCTGCAGTCTAGATGATCCACTCACTCCTTGTAGCTAAAAGCCTCTCCATACTGATTCAGTAGTGCTTGCCCGAAGTCAAGAACTGAATCTTTTTCACTTTACAGTATTTGTGGTTTTTTGCCTCAATGTCTACATTTATATGTCCAACACCATGCGGGAGCTGCCTTTTACTTTGAACAATCTCTGCTGCCAATTGATAATTATTTTGGTGCACACTACTCCCAACACGTCTATAAATGTTGGCTTCAGAAGGTAATTTTGACCATACTCCTGCTTCAAATGCACCCATGCCCAATTCCCAGGAACTCTTTAGACAAGTACTAGTTAGTTCAGGTGAAACTTCTCCCAGGTGTCATAGTAATAATTAAATGTGGTAACAAATCAGCAGCTTCTCTGTTCTATTTATGGATACACAGATACCTGATGATAGTTAAAAATATCTTCAGTTTTAACACTTTTGTTGGGCTTATTCCCCAAATCAAAGTGCCATGATCCCAAGTCCTTTTCCTGCTCCCCTGAGTGCGATCATTCTTCCTGAGTGCTTTCAGAGGCAGACTAGCAACCTTTCGGTGGTATAAGAGAACCCAAAAGGTAGGCTTAGGAGATGAGCATGGAGGACACAAGACCAACAAGTGACACCTGCAGTGAGAGGGGAGCCTGCTGTTTGTACAGAGACAGCAGGATGCCTGCAATAGGATTTTATGTATATGTGGTGGGAATACAGAATATGGCCAACCTGTGCTTCCATTGCCATTGACAGTGAGTTGAGTAATGTGTTTTAGGACCAAGTTGAGAAAATAGTTTCAAACCTATTATCAAATTAATTCATCCATTGCAGACAACTGTTTGTCCTGTAAACATTTGTCTTTGGCATGTAGTGGTAGAAAAGTCCAAAATAAGCCACCCCGAATCCTGCCTTTTGCAGTGGTAACAGAGGGATTTTTCTCTGTGCTGGAGACATGGTGTGATGGGGCCAAAAGTTATCTGCAGCAGAAGAAAAGGGATGAAGATTGGAAGAAATCCTGCCTGATGAGGCTATCCTCTGATCATGTTTTAGCTCTTTGTCATCCTCTAAGCAGCATATAAAGGAACTCAAGTTACTGCCTGAGGTTATTTTCATTCATTTTTTAAATCCAGAGCACCAAACACCAAACACTTGTAGTCAGTGTATGTTGCACTAAGTCATATGATCATAAATAAACTGAGCTGGTAATCCTCCTCATAGAGGATAAAAAAATCTACTGCTAATTTAAAAGCTGACCTCTCTGACTTTTCAAAAGGTTTTATCCCTCTGCTCCCAAAGTCTTAGAAAAGCTTGCATGTTTACAGACATTGATTCATGCATATATGCACAACTTGTGTTGGCCTGTCATGTAATCCTGTATTTTCAGTGACATGCTTCTTGAATTCTCTTTTTAAACTGAAATTTACACTTCTCCACCTACTAATCTACAATCTGTGTTCAAATCTATGGAAGCTTTACTACTGATTGTGAGAGCTTTGGTTCAAGTCGTGGGAGGCTTACTGCATGCCTGCCTCAAGGAATGCTGTGCCAATACCAAACGTCTAATCTTGATTTTTTTTAATGTTTTACACATACTCTCAAAGTTCTTCTGATTCTTGTCCAACAAGTACTTATGCAGTATTCCTAGATGCAAACCACAATTGTTAAAATGAGCACTTTGAACATGCTTGTTTAAGGCCTTTTTCCTCTCAGGTAGTAGGAAGTATACTTGACTTCTTTTAGATAACCTGTATTACAAGGCTTTCATGTGTGCCATGGATTCAGAATGTCTTTACATTGCATAACATATTCATCTACCCACACTGCTATGCTTTCCTCATTACTGGGAGATCAGCACTAGTTTCTACAAACTCTTTGTATTTCACTTACAGTCAGTTTTAAATGAATTAATCAGCTCCTTATGCTTCAGAACAGATAGTGAAAATAATTGCCTTGAAACACATGATATTCTCAAAATTTTAAACAATTCATATTTGCTGAGAATCCACACTTTGAGCTACCATGTGCAGGGAAGATCACAGCAATGAAACTGTCAGTTTCTGCCTGCTTGAATATTTCCAGATAATTGAAGTAATATAGGAAAACTGGAGATTCTATACTTGGTCCCTCTCAAGGTTATTCCCCATTTCTGTTCATGAACATTCCATGAAAATGCTGGAGGTATACAACCACTGTTGAGTAGTGTTGGATATCTTAGTTTCACTCAAAAAGCTCTGGTACATGGCAACATAGTTTGGGATATTACTCATTCCCATGCTGACCCTGTGACATCTGGCCATTCCTTGTCCACTGCTTAATTGGACCTCACCGAGTACAGCCTTTGGACAATTATTCCTTCACTATTTATTCTCTTCTCACTCTTTTAATTCCATTTAGAGCAAGCTACCCTGTCCTTTTTTTCCTAATCCTAATTTATTTCTATTTTGATACGTGACACTCTCAAGGTCTCCCCTGCTTGGTCCGAATGTTTGTCTCATGTATCTACCTAAATCTCAAATTCCCTCTTCTGCTGGCTTTACAGTTAATCTGCAATTAATAAGTCTTGCAGCTTCACCTCTTCTTTGTCTCCTTAAATTCACACCTTACACACTTCTTAGTCTCTTTTTGTTTTGCAAGCTCCTCTTTATAGTCCATGCATCATAAACACCTTGAGTCATTGGTTAAATATATATAATCTTTTTTTTTTCTCTCTGTTTGAATTGCCTCTGTCTAGTCAATGCCTTTTTATGGTCCTCTCTGGGGATCCTCACCTTCTACTGCCCAGTATCAGAGGTGGCACTAACCCCTTCCTTTACCCCATAGGAATAATAAATAAGAATAGTACCAACTGTATCCCGTCCTGGATGTAAGTTCCTCAGTTGTTTCTGGCTGGCTTCAGGTAAGTCACATGAGGTGATGATAAGGTCTTGGGTTTGCAGTTGAAACTTTTTATTCCTCCCTCACCAAACAACATGTCTTAACAATGTTTGCTGGAACAAGTTATTCTGCTGTAGTATTTAGGCTCTTGCTTCACAGCTGTAGTCATGAAGGTTAGTCTTAACTGGTGTTTCAAGTTGACCCAGAATGTCTAGTCCTTTCCCATTTCTCACACAGCCACCTCCAGTGCCTCTTCAGGAATCAAAGGAAAATACTGTGTCTGTCTCCTGGAATACATGCTTATCTTTCTGGGGTTTTATTTAGCTTCAGGTAGTCTCACCTGAATAGAAACTAGGGGCTTTACCAGCAGGTAAAATGATGTGTGTCAAATTAGAGCAGCTAGTGACTGGCTTTGCAATGGGTCTCTAGCAAGGGTTTGATCCCAGTATCACTTCAGACCATCTTTCAGTTGTATCTGTAGACAGCTACAAACAGAGACTTTAATTACGCGAGGTGAAGTTATGATTACTCTATGGCAACTGTGGGCAGAAATAAGGAACATTTCTGTGGCCTTGGTCAGTAATCCAACAAGTTTACTGTTGGGGATTTCAGCAAAATGACAGCAAATCCATCATAGTACGAAGACTCTCAACAGCTTAAATGGCTTCTTGGAATAAGCAGCCCATAAGAAGTAAAGAAGATGGAAGGTGACTAATTATTTTCTTGTACTCAGCCTGATCCAAGTGGAACCATTCCGTTATTTCACAAATTGCAGTACTGTGCAGCAATTACAAGAGTATAAAGCAACGAATATTAGAAATGAAAAGGAAAATGATTTTTGCTACAACATTTTGCTAGGAATAGTTGGATGAAATGTATGTTTAAAACAACAGCTGTGAACAAGCTGCTCGTATGGCAGGTTACTCTAGACCTGCAAAAGATAGGATTTTAAAAAAATTTAAACTATTTAATTTAGTTTAATTTAGACTATTTAAATTTGTTTAAAATAAGAAGATTCTTACTATTTACTTAATGAATTTCTAAAAATAAACTCTAAACATATTAATGTTAGTAAGCAGAAGTTATATTGTCTCTTTTAATTCTTAATACAGATTTTCATTTAACTAAGCCTGTGGTGCTGCAAAATCTTCCTAATACCTCCTCTCCCCCTCAAAGCTAGTTTTATATGCAATGATCAGGAGTTAAGTATTTCATGTCTGCCACAAATTTGTCAGTGTTAAATGAGCCTAGAGCTTTCATCAGTCTGCTATTTACTGCATTGTTGTGGCATGCTGAAACAGAAGGCATTATCCAGCACATGACCATTGAATTGATTTATACCAATTCATGGTCAAGTCCTGTGTGGGTTTTTCCCATTTCTTTGTATTCCATTCGTCCTGAATTTTCACTTTCAGTGCAAAGTAAACTGGCCTTTTCACTAGTTTGCTAGACTCTTACATACTACTGTATGTTTATCACATAGTTTAATGTGAAAGTTAAGACTTAGGGCCTTTCATTCACAAGTCATATCCATAGAGGGAAAAGAATATATTGCAAAGGTGAGAAGGAAAATGTGTCAGAGAATTCTCTGCCAAGTTACTCTTTCCTGTTTCTTGCAAACTTAATCAATCCCACTGAAATAAACCATATGGGTTATGAATATAACCCATTATAATAGCCTTTAGAGTATTTTAAGGAGATTTAAAGGAAAACACAAAATCAACAAATCATAGAATTTCAAAGGAATGAGGTTTTATGTAATCCTTAAATCCTTAAACCCTTTACACATCAGCTCACAAGAGTTTTATAGTATATTTTGATCCAATTGTCTGGTTTCATCTAAAGTAAATATAATCTGAAAAGTTTCATAGAGATCAGTAGAAAGGAACTCTCAGTTAGTATGCCATGAAAAGAAAGGCTGCACCAAAAAACAGGAGTTATCTGTCCTGTTTGGCTACAGGTCCATCAATTACCAGAGATAGCCCAAACTCAACATCACATCACCAGATTCATGTAGAGACAGCTTGTTCTGCAAATTGCTAAGGACAGCAGAAGACCAATGGGAATAACATGTTATGAGAGAAATTTCTGATGGAAAAATCACAGGAAAAATGTTCCCTTTGCCTTGCTTCTCTCAAAACAATTTGATTTTGCGATTCATAATGGCCACTCAGGAGCATGAACAAGCTTTTCAAGCTTTTTTCTCAGAAAAATTGACACCCAGCTTTATTAATATTTCAGTGGGATTCCTCACAGTGAAAAGTGCAAGTAAGTCTTTGTGGACCGAGGTTGTAATCTATTAAATGTATGTGTAAATATTTCATCAAGTTCAAGGGGTAAATGGCCCCACTGGTGACCAAAGGGCTATGGAAGGAGCCAGTGTGAAGTCAGCTGATTTTCTTATTCTTGAAAAAAGAATCCTCCTTCTATGAACACTTAACTGATTCTTAGCCTTCTTATGTCTTCCAATACATCATTCCAAATGAAATTAAGTCTGAAAAAAAGAGAATAAACTGAAGGCAAAGGAAGCCAGTTAATGAGTCAACACCTTTGTTAAAAGGAGACAGTTTTACAGTGTCAAAGGTGCAGGATCTCTGCTCTTCCAGCACCTCCAAGCGATAGGCTATTAACAGAAACTAGATTTTAGCTGCCAAGTAATTCTATTTCTGATTTGGTCTTAAGGTAATTAAATGTTTCCTTATTAGCTCAGTTGGTTAGAACATGGTGCTAATAACACCAAGGTCATGGCTTCAATCCCTGTATGAGCCATTCACTTGAGAGCTGGACTCAACGATCCTTGTGAGTCCTGTCCAACTCAGAATATTCTGTGAAATAAAATGTCCCTTGCAAAATGTTTTTCACAGAAAGGGGTGAAATAGCTGAGCAGAATGAAACGTCCCTTGAAGTCTTTTAGCAGGAGTAGCTCACTTTTCCTTAAAAAATGAAATCTAAATTTACCTACTGTTTTGGGGTGATTTTAGGGTAATACTGTATTTCCCTATCGTCTGGGTCCCACAGCTTTAAGCTGGGTCCAGGAGAGGGAGGAGAGAAGCCGGGCGAGGTCTCCAGCGCGGCTTGTGTTCAAGGACTCACACACTCCCCCACGTTCTCACCACTGCAGAGCCCAGGGAGCACCTTCCTGCTTTTAGCCAGCCTGTTCACTGAGGCAAGAAATGTTCCCAGGACTGCATACCTAAATCCTCCAGAACTTCTTCTTCTTCTTCTTCTTCTTCTGGAACTGTTTGGCCAAGCTGTGCTTCCAGAACCAGACCATCGGACCCCATGGGCCAGCAGGGAGGCTGCAGGGACACCACATCCCGGCCTCGGACCTCGGGAGGGGCTGAGCCAGCTACAGAAAAGAGCTTTGAAACCACCAGCTTTCTCCACAGAGAGGAGGTTTATTATCTAACATTACTCATTTTTCTTCCTGTGCCTTGCCAGCACTCTGCTTGTTAAATAAATAGGTTTTATTCACTTTGATCCAAGAAATTCCATTCGTACTGGTGAGGGAGGGAGTGCTGAAACCTGTCTTCTGTGGAGGAGATGTTCCTTCCAGAGCATGTCCCCCTAAACTTGTCTCAAACCAAGATACCTACACTACCAGAAATCAAACTGACAACCAAGCAGAGAGCAAGTGTACTCATAAAATCATTGTAGGAGAGTTTACTGAACATTTAGCCCTCCAGAACATAGAAAAGAACTCTACACTGACAAGGCAGTGTAGATTTCCATT
This sequence comes from Erpornis zantholeuca, assembly GCA_013400515.1. Classification (NCBI taxonomy): domain Eukaryota; kingdom Metazoa; phylum Chordata; class Aves; order Passeriformes; family Timaliidae; genus Erpornis; species Erpornis zantholeuca. The sequence goes on along the minus strand of VZTN01021323.1, from coordinate 250,261 downwards.
TGCTAAGGTTAAAGTTTCATTCTGCTGAAGTGACTGGATTTAAAACCGCATGCCAAAAGAATCAGATTAATCATTACCATTGCTGAAGAGGATAAACAAAAAAAAAAAATACTGAGTACTTCAGAATGGCAGGTTTCTGAGGAAATCTGATCATCAAAACCATATTGCAATGGCAATAAGTAATGAAATACCAACTTTGCTTGAAGCCCAAACATAAGGATCCAGATACACCCTTCTTATTTTACCCTATTTGATGAGTTATGTACTCCCCAGTCTCCATTTTGTATTCAATACAGAGCTGGAACTGGTAGTTGGAAGTGGCATGAAAGAAGTGAATACATTGGCAGTAGCAACAAATTTATTAAATTCAATCTGTTAAATTAAGTTTTTGTGATTTGAATTATTATGACTTGCAAACCCATCATTTATTGCAGAAGGCAGCTTTTTCAAGAAGTGACCTGATGAATGGAAATGAGAAAATACCACCAACTTCTTCCAAAGTAACTGTCAATAATAAGTTGAAGTACTAATTGGTACTGCTGCATAACAGAATTCACAATGTGATCAGAGCTACTGTCTTTAGAAGCGAGTGGGAAGTGAATAAGAACAAAGAAGGGGGATTTTAGAGGGCTCACTGGGCAGATTAAAATCCAGCATTAAGGGGGAGGTATGCATATGAGATTGGGATAAATAGAAGCTGCCAGAGGAAAATCCTACTTTCTATTGTGCTCCTTATTTTAGACAAATGAGAAATCAAGTAAAACTAAGGCTATTTCACATGTTCACTGCAAGATCTGGCTGTGCTAGCAGAAGCTGTTGTATTCAGCTGACCACTTCTCCCTCACCCTTCATGTTGCAACTTACTGTCCCTTCTAATCTGCTCCTGAGCTGCTTATATTCCTGTCAAGGCAAGCTGGGTTACCCTGAACAGTAACCCTTTTCTGACCTGTTGCAGTAAGCTCCAGGTAGGTAAGGAACAATTCTGCAAATAGCTTAGCTAACAGCTGGGATGGAACAACAGTGTCTGGCAGGAGACCTGTAATTTCCTTTTAGCTGATGCAGCCTGGAGCTGGAGAAAGAGTGTCCATTGTCTGGTTCTTCAAAGCTTGTGGTGACTTCCATGACTGCCATCTGGCCCAATTTCATGTAAAAAGATTCATAAAGCAACAGCCCTTAAAGGTAGAAAAAGTGATGTATGGGCTTTACAAAAGAGAAATCTGTGACCAAATCTTTATACAACAGACCTTAGGTTAGGCCAAAGTGTTATGTGGCTATAACTGGCAAAAGAAAGAAAAAAATAACATTACACCAAATTCAAAATAGTGTATAATTTGGCTATAACTAGCAGCAAGTTGTAACAGCCTTCTCCCTGAATATATAGATCTGATTGCCTATATGTGTCAGATGCAAGGCCAGTAGGTATTAGCAAATATGAAATGACAGACTGTAATAAAAGGGTTAGATGAAAACATAGAATCAAATCCTATTGGGAGCAACCTTAAAGATCATCTAGTTCCAACCCCCCTCCCCCCCGCCATGGGCGGGGACACCTTTTACTAAACCAAGCTGTTCAGGGTCACATCCAACCTGGCCTTGAAACACTTGCAGCGATAGGACATCCACAGCTTCTCAGAACAACCTGTTCTAGTGCCTCACCACCCACACAATAAAGAATTTCTTCCTAGTATGTAATCTAAACCTACTCTCCTTCAGCTTAAGCTCTTTCCCCCTTGTCCTATCCCTACATGCCTTTGCAAAAAGTCCCTGTCCAGCTTTCTTGCAAGCTCCCTTTAGGTACTGGAAGGCTGCAATTAGGTCACAACCCCCTTCCCCCATTTTCTCTTTTGCAGCTTTTATGCTGCTTGTTCCATCATCATCAATACAGGTGAAAGACCAGTCGCTGTGCTGGTCTGGGTGGCATGCTGAAATGCACCTTCAAGTCACAGCACACTGCATAGCAGCACCTAATGCTTGCCCAGAGAGCAGACTATTGTCATTTGACACATCATCCCAGGCAGGTGAATGAATCACCTCCAGCCAAATACAATGGCAGAGCGATGATTTGGCTTTGGAATTGCCTGACTAGTAGCTTAATGAGAAGCACACTTAGATGTCTATTTCCTTGAAAAATGACCACATTGTTCCCAGGCTGCACTGCAATGCATTTTAAAAGGTGTCATGGGATATGTCTCAGCAGGCTATAGTTACAATCTCAAATAATGTCACCTTCTCTGTAATCCCTTTGGACAGCAGTGCTGGTGAAATTGTCCCTATCTGATCCAGTGTGGCCTCTGTGAAGGCTTGCTGACAAAGGTGGCAATGACCTAGAGGCCAGGATGTGTCCCACTGGTCTATTTGTTGCTGGCTGTGGGAGGAAGGAGGTGTCTCCTGCCAAGGATATTCTATTACTGTGATTAAAAGAAACAAACCAAGACCTAAGGATTAACCCACCTAACCAAGCTATGACATTGTAATTTTCGTTGGATAAATTAAAGAACTCAGTAATTAATATAGGCTTTAAAATGATTTACTTCAGTTGTCTGAGTAACACAGGTCACTGGACATCCATTATGTAATTTGCTTCAAATCCAATAGATGTTGCTGAATTAAAGCATGTCTACCAATTAGAAAAACTAATGTTGATTTGATTCTTTTTAGTGATGGACAATCTTTGATAGATTATTTCAAGAGTTAATATGTATACAGAAAACTAATGAGAGCATTATTTATGGTCTGAATTAGTTTAGCTTCATCTTCCAGCCACCGAATCTCATTATACCTTCAACAGCTAGATTGGGCATTTATAAATTGTGATCAAGCAGCCTTTAATCTTTAATCATTTAAATAGAACAAGCTTTTAGGATGATTAAGCAATATAAAAAGTTTTGTAGTTTTAATCTATAACTGTACTGAATCTTTGTCTGTTTGTCTGTTTGTTTTGAATCTTTGTCTGTTTGGATGCAGTATTCTAGTAGTTGTTTTACCAGTAACTTATATGAAAATACGATGAAAATATTGCATCTCTTTTCTAAGCCTGTGTTTGTACACAAAGATTACCAGAATGGTGTCCAAATTTCTTTCTATATTTCTTTTTCCTGAACATTGTTGTGGAGGTGGTGCCTGAAGTAGTTTTCTTACTTATGACTAGGGTGGGTGTGTACCCTTCCCTGTGATCAAACTGTTGATCTCCCACTAGCTCACTGTGTGACTACTCCTGTATCCAGCTGGCATTTCCATTGGACTCATAGGTAGGTGTTAAGCCTCTTCATAGAAAGACAGTTTTTAGCTGAGATACTGGAGCTGAGAAGTAATAGATTTTAAAACAGTTCTTCAACTGTAATTTGCTTTTTTAGTTCTGCTCAGTCTGTTTCTGAAGGACAAGACAGTGAGCTTAAAACATTATTGAAGGACCTTTGGTCTTACTTATCTACATGCAATAGGCTGTAGAAGGTAAGCATTTTTTAAAAAAGAGCTTTTATACATGCACATATTTTTAAATAAAGTTATTCAACTACAGTTTTTAATACTTTTGTACTGTCAACACTTTTGGCCAAGAAAACATGGCATAGCTATTCTATCAAAAATGAGAGTTGTTTTAAAAAACTTTCTTTTGTAACACGTTAACTGAAAATGTTTGGATTTTTTTTTCAGAAAAAGTTAGATTAATGAAGCTGAAAGAACAACAGAAATAAGTGTGAAGTGACGTGATGTTGCCAGATCCATATCAAAACATCTGAGCAGGGATCATACATGAGCAGCTGGGGAGGGCTGAAAAAATGTGAGGCAGACTTCTGGTCCAAGTTCAGTATGAATCTTGTTCAGAAGGCTCTAGGCAGGAACGGAGGGACATTTAGACAGAAATCACAACTAAACTGACAGTAAGACAATTGGGTGGGTCATGAGGATCTTCAGCTGACCAACATCGAGCTTCCATAGACTCACATGGATGTCAGCCTTCTACAGTGCAGCAGCCACTCCACCAAAAACATTCATCCTGGAATAAACCAGTTTTAACTGTGGCTTAAAAGTAATTTCTCAACATAAAGGACAGCTAATCTGCTACTGCACACACATTAATGTGCCCCTTTGCACTGTCAGCAGCTGTTTGCCCAGGAAGAAAGTTGGGAGTGTGCTTGTGTGTGCATGAGGAGGGCACTGACAACGATCAATGTCATCAGGCTCATCTAATAAATACTCCTGTCATGTCTACTCCCATCTTCCATTTTGCAATACCCTCAGGCTCAATTCACAAATCCCTCTCACCTCACCCAAGTGCCCATCTCCCCTTTCTCCTACTATGGCAAAGGCATCCTCAACCTCTCTTTATTTTCCTACCAAAATAATCCTCCAGTCTGTACCTCTTTCTCTTCCCCATTCCCAAATCTCTTTTCTGACAAACTGCCAAACTTTTCTCTTACAAGGCCAAAATCATGGTATCCATCTCTCAGCATCTTCATGCCTCAATATTTTAATCCTTCCAGCTAATACTCCTTTCCTATGGTTGTTCACACTTGAACAAGGTCGTGTTTCTGTAATACTACTTTTAAAGATGGAGAGAGAGTAGCTTAAAGATTGACTTCTCAGAGACCATGACAGCTTAGTTAGTCGCATGTTTGTTTTCCTGCTGACAGGATAACAGCTTGAGATGGTTTGAAAGGAATACTTTTCTGTTAAATCTTGTGTGTTCTAAAATTAATGAATAAAAGATCTCTCTCTTCGCACAAAGAACAAAATTTAGGCTAGACAACAAGGGAGGTCTTACTTATTTTTTTCTTAGTGTTCTCAACAGTTAAGCGATGTTTCTCCAGGGACTAACATCTCTGAAGAAACAAATGGCTTGATCCCTTAGCTGCTTTTAGCCCAGACCTCTTACCAGGTGCACAGCAGAATGGCAGAAAAAGAACAAAAACTAATTCAGCAGAAATACCTAAACTCAGGAAGATATATGGAATTGAGCCCATGCAAGTCCATAATCATAAAAAACATTTACGTGCTCAGTTTTATGAGCTACTCTGCAATGGTGTCATTAAGCACCATCTGAGTACTGTGAAGGCTGTGGCACAGATGGTGTAAATCACTGTCTAAATCACACTTTCCACAACTGCCTGACATAGAGGACAGAAAATACACACTCTAAAATCCAAGGACATTTTGGATTGGAGAGTATTTAAACTACAAGTATTTCTGTGTATGAAAACCAGTGTCAATATTTGAGGAGAGTATACTGAGAGGACAGAGGTAGTGAGCAGAGCCCAGAGAATGTGGCAGAGTCATCAGATCATCAGGCAAATACCTCTGTTCAGTACAAGACACTGCAGAGGAAAAACAGGGGGAAGAAAGGAGAGTGTTGGCAAAAGCGATTCTGGAAAAAAAAAACCAAACCCTAATAAGTATTTTGAGTGTAATAAATATAAATTTTAAATATGTGAACAATATTTATTGGGGATGGCCTCATTGCAGAGATTTGTGATATTTAATGTTTCTGTTTCTAATGAAGAAGAAAGTCTAGAAAAGTATCAGACAGAAAAAAGAGGAAAAGCAGAGGTCTCCCTGTTGAGTTTAGGAACAGTTTCTATATAGGAAACTTGTTTGGCCATATTAAATCTACCAGTTGGGAGAAAACAAGTGCAAAATTATTTTAGAACAGAAATTTCACATCCTTGTCAGTGTTGTACTTTGATACCTTCTTACTTAATCATGCTTACATATTATAGTTAAAAACTGAGATTATGTTCATTGATATGTTTTAAAGGAGCCTTGATTTTCAATTTCTTTGTTGTGATTCAGTAATTGTGCAAAATAAGATATATTACAAAATATTTATATGTGAAGATTGGAGGTCTACTCAGGTTCTATGAAAGCACTATTTGCCAGCCTCTTATTCTTCTACCATAGGTTTCCCTAATACTTAGCTGCTTTCTTTACCCTGTGTGTTAGATAATTTTAAAATATATTTTAATTTAGGCATCAGCTATGTATTAGAGGGTTGCTTTGGTACAAAGGCCTGGTTTATCCCACATAAATGAAAAATGCTTTCAGTTCTTTTCAACACTGCAGCATTTTTATTGCATGTGTGTGTGCATTTATCAATTAACATTATAGAGCTTTCCTTAAGCTGAGCTGTGGGTGTGCACCTAGTATGTGGAAGAACAAGTAGACATGTGCTTGTGATTTCTCCCATTCGAATACATCCTTCAGGCAATTTATCTATAAAATAGAACAAAGTGCACTTTGAATCTTTACCATATTTAGGAAGGTTCTCTTGGAGAAAAACGTCACAAATATTCGGAGGTTGGCTCTGCCTTTGGCCAGCTGGTAGGCAGAGGAGAAAAGGAGAAAAGAAGTCCTAGAGGTCTTCAGAAAGGTGTTCATGGTGCCTAGCTCAGTTTTATATTGTACATCCCCAGCTTCCCTCTAGTCAATGGAAAATAAACATGTTTTTTGAAGAATATTTCTTGACAGATGAGCTCTGTGTGATCTGGAACCCAAAGGGCATCAATGACTTGGTGACCATCTTCTAGGACGATACTTGTCCTGAGGGCTTGGCTGTTGGGAACAGGGGCTCAGCAGTAAGAAGACGCTGCTGCAGTCAGTGCAGGTCAGCCTCACGCAGGGCAGGGAGCAATGCTGGCTGTAGGTCGTACAGCCCTGAAAGGGACAAGCATGCTTCTGGAAGCAATTTGGCTCCTTGGCAATTGCACAGTTTGCTGCACAAGATCTGAGGCAAGGCAGTACCAGTGAGGCTTTGATGAGAGGGCCAGGAATCCACGTGTGCCTGCCAAAGCCTGGGAGCCAGCCAGCCAGGGTTGTTTCTGTCTGGGTTATCAGCTGCATGCATCCCCATGTCTCTCAGAAGCAGCCCAAGAAGGGCTGCTAATACAGAATAAATGTGATACTGGATGAAGGTTCATCACAGGTCACTGTATAAGCAGGCACATCAGTTTGCATTGAAAATGTGCTGGCCACTACTTCACTGAGCTCTGTCAGCCAGGCCATTACCCAAGGGGCATGACAGTATTTACATAGACTCCCATCTACCGTGGCAGATGTGGTCTCAGCTTTCCCTCACGGGTTTTCACGGTCTCCAAGCGCCACACCAGACAGTGATTCCCTACATCTGCCAATGCACCCTGTCAACCCATCTTCCTGAATGACCACTAGGTCTGATGGTGAATTTCTGACCCCAAGTGCAGAATATTATGCATTTCTTTTTTTTTTTTTCCCCTCTGTTCTCCACTAATAATCTGGCATCACATTATGGGGAAAAAATGACACTTCACATGGTTGTTGTAGGGGCAGAGCAACCTCTGTGTAAAGATGAAAACATCAGAAGGATGTTCAAGGCAGCACAGGAGCAGAACATCTGAACAAGTTTGAAGAATAGAAAGAGGTCCCTCTCACCACCCTGTCTCAGGACTTTGGGATTTCAGTCCTTTTCTCAAAGAGTTCATTGATCATCTGTTTTACTAAGACCAATTGAGAGACAAAATGAAGACAAATATCTCCTGCATCCAGCACTCCAGATAGCTGATGACCCATGGCGACAGCTCACGGCCACTGATCAACCCCAGCAGCCCCCCATATTTGCTCAGACTGGCTAGGAGTATATGAAAACACATCAGCTGCAGAGCTAATGGAGTTGGCATTTATCAGCTGCCTAGAATTCTCCATGCTCTTGTAAAAAACAGCTTGAAGCAGCAGCTGATTCTTAATCTACTCAGATCAGACCATCAGAGACAACAAGGAAGCAGCATAACATTATCCCTCTGATGTAGGAGGTAAAAATTAACTCATTCTCTCTCACTTTCTCTGTCCATACTCCTTTCTGCCTTCAGTAAAGAGTACTTCTGTGGAGAAGGAAGCAATGGAAATAGATACCCACCACAGCTCCATCCTGCCAGGCTCCAGCCTTGTGGCCATCACGGTCCCAGGACACCTTAACCCTGCTTAGCTTTATGGGAGGTACAGATGGTCACAGTGCACACAGACGTGCCTTCAACAGTGCTCAGCATTTGTGCCCCACTGTGGAGCAGGGTCCAATATCAGCAGTGTGTGCCTAAATCACAGGCTTCTGACCAGCCTTTTGTAATGTCATGGGCTTTTATTGTCCCATATCTCCTGTCCATACGCACTAAGGCAGTGTATGGAGACAGACTCGCTGCTGAAGCTTTGGAATTCAGTCTTGACTGGGATGGAAACAGATCCAGTTAATATTTCTTTTTCCACATATCTGTTTACTTTCTTTAATTAAAATAGGAGGTTACTCACAAAAACTATTGCAGCAGCCCCAAATAAAGCAAATTAAACTCTGAAATTAAGGCCTGCAGAAAGGCAACAGTCTAAATCATTGCACATTCACAGCCTGAACTCATGCACAGATGTATCTTGCAACTCCTCCAAGGGCTTCTCTAACAAAGCAAAGTGGGGGCTAGCACCCAGCTCCTGGAAGCAGTGTTCCTGGGGGATTACACAGGCTGTGCTCCCGGGAGAAGGTATGACGAGGCTGGGGCCCTGGGTGCAGCTTTAGTTACACAGTTCTTCCTCCACCTTGTGGCTGGAATTGGGCTTTACATACTCTTCCTGAGCAGCCAGGGACCTGTGGCAGGGTATTCACATGCCTTTTCCAGGGCAGTAGGGACAACGGTATTGTACGTCTGTAGCTGCTCCTCCATCTGGGGCAGGAGGTGGACACAGGGATAGGTCAGGGAATGTGTTTGGGGTGTCACCCTCAACTTCAGTGTCCGAGTCCATGTCTGGTTTGAGGCAGGTGTTAGAGATGCAGTTTTGCCTGGTGGCTGGCTGTGAGACACACCACCAGTCGGTGGCACAGGGACTGTCGAGCCCTGGATGGCTCTGGGGACAAGCAGCCTAATGCCACTTAAGGGTTGATGTAATGTTGCCTGGGAAAGGCTGGCCAGTAAAATGGATTTTACAATTGCTTGCTTTGGTTTCTAATCTTCAAATTTATAATTTTATATGGTCTAAGAGCAGCCTATAAGGAATACTACAACAAATCCCAAAACTATAGTCACCCTACCTACTATTCTTATCCACTGTCAGGTTAAATGTCTTGATTTATCGTTATTACAAATAAGGTCAAGCACAGGGTAGGACTGACCTCTATAATAAAAGCTTCATGATAAAAAATTTCAGTCGCTTCACAGTAGAAGTCTAGTGCCGACCCTGTAAAAGTCAGTAAATAGATTGAAACACTCCTGAGGACTGCATTACTGAGGAAACTTGCCTGAGTTTCAGTGCTCAGAAATTTACTGCTCAGAAAGTGTTTGGGTGCCGGTTCCAACAATATTTTTTAGTAAAAAGACATGTCTTGCTATGCCTCACTTGCTAATGATTAAAACATCAGAGTGGCATTACAGTACATCACAGCGAGGAGATTACGTATGAAATTTTGTCTTCTGGAGGGGAACTTGGCCACAGCATTCTGTGCATAAAGATCCAACACATTTTGAACAACCCTTCATGGGATTTGCCACTCTTTAGCAAATTCTCCTTGTCCTGAATTCTCATTGAAGAAGCAGCGTAGGGCCGTGACTCCACAGCCGCAGGTCCGCAGCCGAGAGAGCCTGCGAAGAGCTTGTGGTGCACCTGGCACCGCGGAGCCCAGGTCACTTTCTGAAGGGCTCACCTGCGCTCCCAGCGTTCCCTGTTTTCCTTTTTATTTATTATCGATTTGGAACACATAAACAANCGGGACCGGGATCGGGATCGGGACAGACTGGCTTGCGCCGGGGAACACGGGCACACAGTGCTGGAACCGGGCAGGATCCGTCTCTCCCGGTCTCCGCCCTGTCTCAGCCCCTTTTCCAATGCGGCCAGAAACCGCTCTGTGTGAGGCTCAGCAGCCCTGAGGTCTCCGCCGGTTTTCCGCAGCGATGCTGGTGCGGATGCGGAGGGTCGCGGTTCGGCGGAGTGTGGAAGTGACGCTCCCCCTGCGGGTGTGAGCTTTAATCCTGGTTACAGCTGCAGTGAAGGGAGCACTCGCCCCCGGAGCAGGAACGAACAGCAGGCTGTTAGGTACCTCTTCCAAAATGGCAACAACCCCAGATCGGGAAGCAGGGACATTATTCCTTACTGGTACACAGGCTCCTAACAAGGCTCGCAATCACCTCTCATGGCCCTGCTGGCTCACTTGGATGTCCAAGGCAAAGCTCCAGACCACGGTATTCCCGGCTGTGGCACGTCCTGCCCGTCTCTCCGCCCCTGTCACCCATCTCCTCCCAGCGCGGGGCTCATGAGCCCCTCTGGGGACAGGTGATGCCCGGAAAGATCTTTACAACTTGTTGAAGTTGTAAAAGTAGGCATATTTATTTCGATGCCGGGCTCATGTAGGATCACTCCTTCAAAAGGCATGCGCGCCGGCAGCAGTGTCCAGCACGGCATATATTGAGTTACAAGTTACATATGCATTAGATTTCCCAGTATGCCTATACATATTCATAGCCTAGCTCTGCTTCGTATAAAAATGAGATCAAAAGACATTACACGTGCGCAGTGCTTCCTGGTGGTCGTGGGCAGGGGTCTCTGGGATGAAGTACAAGTTGAACTCTTCTCTGCACATACACTCTGAGCTTCTGGTCTAGGTCCAACGCCTCTGGTCTAGATCCAAACCTTAAGGTCAGTTTGTCCTGGCTTCCCAGGATATCCAGTCACGGTTTCTTCTCTTCATCACTGGCCGTGTATCCTCCCTTGCATCCTCCCTATCTTCTTGGCAAGCGGAATCATCATTGAGGGGTGTACATTTTGTTCAGCAAGCAGCCCTTGAAAAAATCTTTTCTTAACCCTTAAATCCCCTGATTCATAGGCTTCTGCTGCCCATGTCCTGCACTCTGACTGTGCCCTAAACAGCTGTGGCTGCTCTCTTCCACCGGGTCAGCAAGAACCTGATGCTGGGAAGGATGCATGGATGTTAACTCCAGGGAAATAGGCAGCAATGCTGCTGTCATTAAATCAGAACTTATTTGGAAAGCATGGTGTCAGGCATATGAATATTTAGAAAGATCTTGTCAAAAGAGATGCAGCTCCTCACCTGCAGAATGACTCCTCACAGCAAATGGTAGCAGTGGCACTGCTTCTTTGCATCATTTCCACACTTTTTAAGAAAATTACTATTAACAATATTTTTTTTTTTTTAAATCCATTTGAACTTAACCCAGTGCAAGAAATCGTTCAGGGATGGAAGATGCAGTGGGAGTTTCCCTTGCAGAGAGATAGAGCAGAAGATACAACAGCCAGAAGTGTGGTTTGGGACAGGCATGACATGAATCTGCAGAACTGAAATTACTGTTTTAATTAAATTAATAACCTTTTAAAGCAAACAGTTACTTAAACATCTTTAGTGTTTATTTGTTCATAGAACTGAAATGAGATCTGAAGCTCCCAAAGAGTTCCTAAAATCTTGACATTTATCCCACATGCCTGAGGCTACAGCCTGTCCAGTGAGTGCCTGTCATTTCTGTGGATTTAGCAGCGATAAATATAATGGCCCCAGCTCTCATTTATATTAATACCATATTAGTGTGAAAGGGTCATAAATTGAATTCTGCTTCTTCTCAAGGTTTAGGAGCATATAGCAAAGAAGACATAGATGGAAACAGGGCAATTTTCTCCCTGATTTCTGAAAAGAAACATAAAATTGAGGAGAAGAAAAAGTTGGATTTGCTGAATCCTGATCGTTATGCTTGAAGCAAGTACAATGCTGTATTTACTCAGGGCGTTTAAGGGGAGATGGTATCACCAGAGCATGTAATCTGTCCTCCTGCACATCACAAGCCATTAACATTCACACAGTCATTCCTTTATCAGGCTTCATCACTTTAGTTTGACTAATGCTTATTTTCAGAAATCCAGTTATTGTGCTTTTGAAGGCCAAAGAAATGAATTTGATGCTTTTATTAGCAGCTTGTTCCAGTGACTAATCTCAGTCTTAAAATGCAGGCCTTCTCAGGAGTTTGAAGCAGTCTAGCTTCCCCTTATGTGCTGCCTGTACTTTTCCTTGCTAGACCAAGAAGCCTATTAATTCCCAGTACTTCCTCCCCAGAAAATACTGATGTATTGAAATCAGATGACATTTTAGATTTTTGAGCTTGGAGTAAGGTGGGTTGGATGGGGATTTTTTTATGAAATAAACAGATTATTTTTGTGCTCGCCTGACAGATATTTTCTGAAGTTTAATATAACTTTCATGACTCTTTGAATTTGGGGGTGTCTTTGAAAGACTATATATGGACTAGAAGTTCTATGTCAAAAATATCAAATAAGGGGGTTTTAAGCCTAATTAGAGCTGAACTTACTTTCTCATCTGTTTTACATGTAACTGTAACAACAGCTTGTTTGAAGTTGCTTTTTCCGTTCATATTTTTTTCTTTCCATCAGAATGTTCTGATTTGTTGGTGTTGAGATGATTTGCAAAACTGGACTATTTTAGGTACAAATTACTAAGGGATTGGACAATTCACTGTGAAATGTCTTTTTTTTTTTTAAATTTTGGTTGCTAAATTTTTTCATTCTTTCTGATGCATACAGCATTTATTCAGAAAATACAATAGTAATATTAATAGCAGCAGAGCAACATTAATCCAACATGGTTCAAGAGAAGTCTACTAGAAGGAAACTACCACCAAAATGTTATGGAAGATAATGTCTACAGATGGAGAGGAATATTGTCCTCTCTGCTCTCAACTAGGATGTGACAAGTGGTCTGGTTATTCCATCTGACTAGCTATGCTCCCATTTAGCATCAGACTCTGGTAATGACCCTTTATTAGTGCTTTGAAAATCCACTTGTAGTTCATAAAAGTAAATTTTGTACTGACCTCTGTCTTTTGTCTAGGTGGATAAACACAAGAGATTCTTAATATTTCAAGAACAGTAACAGCAGATTTTTCCATTCCCAAATATATTAAATTATTTTATTTTTTTTCATTAGAGAAAAGTTGCTGAGCATAGACTGAGCCCAGTCAGGTACAAAGTTCCCTTCAGTGAGTTTTCTGCTTGGCCATTGCCTATGGTGGCAGACCAGAGCAGGGAAGAGGGGAAATCACAGTCTTGGAGAAGGTATTTTCTCGTGGCAGTTTTCATGTTGTGACCATTCATCCTGATTTTGACAAATTTTTATTTTCAAATTGTCCTTTTCTCTGTCCATCTGAAAACAATAGGGTTCCTCCCTGCTTCCAGTATACAGAAATACGTTCCAAATTATTATGCCACAAATCCTCATGTAGTCTTTGCAAATAAATGACAATTTGTTCACTAGAGCAAAGCAAGGGACTTCTATCCCATGACCTCTCATTAACTCAGATTTTTCTACCACTGGTATCAGACAGTACTAGGGTGTAGATTGCTGCAGCTATTAAAAGTTCCCTTAATTGCAGAATTTCAGGGTAATTTAAAGTCAAACCCATATGGGCTGGATGGAACTGTCACTTAGACAACTCCCTTTTAAATCACTACTTGAACAAATACTCAGTCAGGCAAGAACTGTCTTTCACAGTATTTTTAATTTAGAAGAAATGGAATTATTTATTACTTTCACATAACACTGTAATAATTTTATTAATCTTGGAATAAAAAATTTGTATATCTTAAAATAGCAACATCCACTTTATGGACCAAGTCTTATATTGCTGTTGTGAAACTGAAGAAACTAAGGGATATTTAACTTAGCTTGCACTTAAGCTGTGCTTTAAATTATTTTACTTAGAGGTGCAAAAGGAGGTATTCTATTTGCTTGATTCAACCATCTAAATATAGGCAGCCAGAGGACAAACCCAGAAAGTTTAAATTGTAGACTTAATGTTCAGGTGCAATTCATGAATCCACAGGGATGAGCCCAGAGCACTAAAGTGAGGGGCAAGGTTACCCAAGCATGAGTACAGAGAGTCCACAGCAGGTACTTTTATAAAATCTGGTATACTTGTCTTAATGTACTGCTGATCCTCTCTGGCATACTATGGCTGATTACATATTATTGAAATGAAATTGCAACTGCAATAATTTGTAGTGATTTTGATTTTTTGATTTATTTTTAAATTATTAACAAGGTCTCAATATTACCTACCCAAATAGCTTTTTGGTTTTTTTTTTGTTTTTTTTTGTTTTTTTTTTTTTTTGTTTGTTTTGGGTTTTTTTTGTTTTGTTTTGGTTTTTTGTTTTTTTTTTTATAATTTGAATGAAAAAACAACAAATAAAATGAGCAAAATGTATTCTGTGATTCAGCATTCTTGATTTTCTTATTTATTCATTTATGCCTCAGTGCTTGTCTTGTGTCTTGTAATATGTCTCCTGGCCATTAATTAGAATTATTGAAGTTCTTTTATGTTCAGATAGGAACCTTGTTTAATTTCATTATGTAGTTTTCTCCTTGCTGTGTCATAAATCCCTGTGTTTACTTGTAACTCTCACACTTGCATGTTATGTGGCAGCACTGGCAGTGGGAAAATGGAGTGAGGGTGCTGAGAAATCCTTCATGCCCCGACTGGGATCTTGCTCATCCTGCTTCCCAGCAGCTCTTTTGGCCTAATACAAGCTGTATTCAATCTATTCTTTATAGGATGAGGGAGAGTTTGGGGTTTTTTTGCACTTTTGCACTCTTCAAGGGTCTTTTAAAATCTCCCAACCCCTCAACCCCAAATTAAAATCCAGTTTGGTATTTGAAAGGACTAGACCCTTCCATCATTTTTACAGACCTCCATGTGAACTAGTCCCTTAAGAGAGCTGAGACATACCTGAGTAAGTACCTATTGGTTTTTCAGAGGCATTGACTGGGAGCAGCTGAACATTTACTGTTCAGTAGCCCTGAATTTGGTCTGGGCCATGGAGAATAAGGTCCTACTCCATCCCAGCAGCCAACCTTGGCCTCCATCAGCATCTTTTTCACATCTATTTCTTCCTTTTTCCTGAAGCATGCCTACTCTATCCCCCTGGCTCTTCTCCTGTTCCTTTCTCCAAGCTTGCTGTCCTCCTTCTCAGTATGAGCTAGATTTCCTCCTCAATAACTTTTTGCTTCCTGAGCACTAGATGGGATAAAACAAACATCCCTGGAGATACTCCCTAGCTTCCAGTTAGCAAAATCTTCTCAATTCCTCCCCAGTCTCTTCAAAGCTGGAAGAAACAAGTAGAGGGAAAATCCTTTTTTCCTATCCTGTCCCTTACTGGGATCTGCATGATTGCTGTGCCCTGAAGCTCCCAAAATCCCTCCATCTTGAGCTGCCATGCACACATGGCTTCTCCTTTGTTTTCCACAGGACTCAGGCAGAGCTGAGCTTTACTCTAGACATACCATGGAGTTCCTCAGTGCTATGATGTTGGTGAAATGAGTGTCACAATTTTTAAAATACAAACAAAACTAATTTTCTTCCTAGTCCCACTTATGGAAATGCATTCTTATGCCTACAAATGTCCTGCCAGATAATTTCACGAGATGCTGACCAATGGCATGAAAAAATTGAGATTGAATTTCATCAATGACAAGTGCTGGTGTAAAGAAATTTATCATCTATGCACATGTGTGCATGTGGTGGGAACACAGATGCAAGCTGGATGTATATATTTATAGCAAATGAAGCCAAAGAGAAGAAATGAAATTAAAATTAGAGTTCTTTGAATAGCACAAACATGGTGCAGGGAAATATTTGTAGAAATATATGACAACATGAAATCCCCCAAACTCTCTGAAAAAGAGTGAATCAATACCATTGAAGAAAGTTCTTGAATTTGGTGCTTACATCAACTGTTGCTATATTGGTTCAATGCCTTTTTTTTGTAAGATCTGTCTACAGAAAAATATAGATTCTATTATTTCGGCAGCAAACATTGATGGTCTAGTGTAGCATGCTGGGATAGCTGCTAACATGAGTCAATGGCAAGAGGCAGGAAGGGTCTTTCTTTGAGTCCACAGAGATGTTTATTCCAGCCACACACATGGAGGGTTCAGTGACAAAGACCAAGACCATGGGAAGATCAAGGGTTAAGTATGGGGTGGTGGGGGCAGAGAGAGCATCAGGGCCAACCATCAGAGGGCATGGGGGCAGTACAAAGGTGGGGCCAGGGTATGGGAACCAAGAGGGAAACAGATGGGGGTGGCTGAGGGACAGAGGTCTGTGGGGGGAGTAGGAACACTCCGAAATAGGGACAGGGCTGACTGAGGGAGCAGAGAAGGGGTACATTAGCATAACAGACCAGGGCATCCTGTGGGAGAAGACTCTTGTGTCCTCTGACTTGGGGAATGCCTCTCAGGGTCCTTCCCTCTCAGGGGGTTCTGGGGGACCCTTGTGTGGCAGGCTCACTGGCCTCCACAATCTAGATGTACCAGCACAATCCTGATAGTTTCCTTCTCATCTCATTTTATAGGACCCATAGTTTCCATTGCACCTGCTCTGCAGGTGCAGTTGTTTCCAATCATGTGGTGTAATGTATCTTGTCAGGCAATGGATGCTCAGCCTCAGAGGTTATGGAGACCTGAATTTTTTCCCCTACATCACTGCAACATGCTGACAACATCTGCAACAAAACCCCTGTGGCAGAGGGACAAAGCTGGGGCCAAAGTATTCTTGGCTGAAAAGAAGCAGGCACTGAAAATAGATCCAACGACTCCACAGTCTGATCACACTCTGCCTTTGAGAAAGCATTTCCACTCTAACCTACGCAGACGCACTTCAGAAACCATTATTCCCAAATATATCTGTTTGCTGTGATGGAGAGCTGTGATTCCAAAAAGAGAAATGTGTTATTGCAAATGAAATCTGTTCAGGAGTTCGCTATCACTTTCGGGGAAAATGTGCTCAGAGACAGCAATGGGTGGCAGTATAAACTTCTGAAAGGCAGAGAGCTGTGCTCAGAAGTGCTGCTGAGCCTGTTGGACACAGCAGCTGCGCTGTGCCTGTGCCAGCAGCCCCCAGTCCAGCTGCGCAGCAGGACACAACGAGAGGGTGCGGCAGTTCTGCTGCCCGCTGCTTGCCTTTGGAAAGGCATCTGGGAGGGCAGGCTGGGAAGGAGATGTGCTGTGTGCCACTCATTCCTCACACTTCCCAGACTAGGAAAATGGGATTGCAAAAACCTTCTTCTGTCCTGTTTGACACAGCAAAAGAAATTGAATCATTTAGTGCCACCCCAGACTGTCCCCCCAGACAGTATTCAAAGGCAGCCTCTAATCTATTTGTTTCTTTTTTTCCTTCTTGATGAAGAAGTGTGGGACAACTACATTTATAGCAATTTATTATACAGGTTTTACTGGTTTATTTAGTTAAATGTAAGAAACAGTGATATTCCTTCCAGAGTAAAGTATACTGAAGCAAGAAGGGTCAAAGGGGGTTTGCCTTTAACCAGCAAACCCTGTAACAAGGAGGGAACTCCCAGGACACTGGTAAGTGTCTGCTTGTTTAGAACAAAAGCAAATTGCATTGTAAGTTTGGAGATATTCAGAAGGAGGGAACATCAGCAGAGAGAGCATGGTGATGTGATGGGGGGTGAAAGGGCCATCAGCTCCTCATATGCTTTCTGAAATCCAGATCTCCCTTGGGTAATGTAAGTTAACGCAACGAGAATTACAGCAAGTTAGATACTATTTTGATCATAATCATCTTTCATTTTTAGCTACTGGAAATGTACTTGTGACTAAAAAGCATCTATTGTTCATTCCTATCCATCTCTGACATCTCTCACCCACTTCCCCAGGAACAATTTCCCTTATATATTTTACCTTGAAAACTCCCCCCTTTCATGAATTGATTGAGAGTTATCACTCACCTTATTCCTGAACTCAACTAACCTTTTTCTTCACAGGTGAAAATACAATATAAACTTCACTGGAAGCCATTAATCTTTGTCCAAAAAAGTAGTCCCTGTATAGCATCTGACAATAGATAACGCAACAGATCATCACAGAAGATATTTACAGATATTTCATTTGTGACAATAAAGATAAATAATTAGCAGCTCATAGACCATCTATTCTCTCTGTTTTCCAGAAAAGAAAAGTTGATCCCAGGAAGAAGCCAAGGAAGGGTCACAATCTGTTACATCTCACAAGGTAAATGCCATCAAAGTGAAACGCATCACAGATGGTAAATGCGCCCCAGGGGGTTCCTACAAGTCTTGCACGTGGCCATGAAATGCTGCCGTCTGCTCTCCTTCTATCACCTCGTTCTCCTGTGAAACAGTAAATTCCAGGGGAAAAATTGTAGCCTCTGACTTACAAGAGCATTTTATTACACTTACCTTACTTTGATATTTGGAGACAAGAAAGGTGGGAAATGACACACAGAAGGAACCTCGCCTCCAACATGTGCTATCACAGCTGGTTCACATGTGGTCTTAAGTGACCCTTCTAACAGAATAGATAGAAATTCACATTTATCTCCAGGTTTTAGGCTTTTTTCCTTCTTTGGTTACTAATTAAGAATGTAAATTCTGATGGAGGGTTACAGCTTCTTACTTGTTATTTCAAATGAGGATGCTCTTGTAAAATGTGTTTATTCCATGTCTCATTAAATAAGTCGACAATCAAATGTATTTTGAAAAGGTTTGGGGGAGTGGAGTTAATCTGAGTGGAGAAATAAAAGATCTTGAATTTTTTATAGACCAGTTTGTCTCAAAACAATACAACTACTTCCTAATTGAGGCTGAAAAGTGTCAAAATGAATTAGCTCATCTCATGCAGAATCTGTTTACTTTCTGGCACAATATGCATGTATGTATTTGATTTGAGACCTGGCTATAGAAACCGATATGTTGTGTGAATTAGCCCAAAAATGCTTTTTCACTGCACAGCAGAATTATGGTAAAGTCCTATTTCAAATCAGCTAAAGAAATTATGTATTTCTAATAAGCAAGAAATAAAGAATATAACACTGACATCAGTTTTGCTCTATAGATTTTCCCTTTCCTCAGCCCTATTCTCCTCATATTTCTTTTCAGCTTCCTCTTTCTGTGATTCAGACAAGTAAATGGTTTTATCCTCAGATACAGACATGCACAAACCAAATGGAACATGAATTCTGGTCATTTAAAAAAAGTAAATATATGTAAAATTTACAGTTGTTCCTCTTTTATTTCTGTATGGATAAATATATACATACATATTATATATACACATATACATATACATATGTATATATATACACACACATAAAAAGCCACATAAGCTCATACAAATATATAAATATAAACATTCATAAAATTCTAAATACCAGATTTTTTTAAGATGTTGTCAATGCTTCATAAATTTATAAATATTTTACAAAACTCACTTTGACATATTCATATCCCAAAGCATAACACTCATCTGATTCCCTTACTGTTCAGTCATTATTTATTTCCTATCTGGCAAAACTGATTTATCACCTCTATTATGAAGGGGATTATGTCACTTTCTAATACACTGAAACCTTGATTTGTACCAAAGCTAATTTCCTTTTAAGATTTGTCTGAAGTGGTCTATTATAATATACTCCTCCAGGATCTGCATTTAAATTGATTTGTCATTATTTTCTATTCCATTGACCTAAGCCCTGTCCTCCTCAGATATTTTAGTGCCAAGCTCTGCAGCAAGTGTGATGCTGCTCGGTTGCAAGGAGGAAGCCAAGTATGGCAATGACAGAGCCCTTCTGACAAGCAAAGTCTTCTGTGTGTTCAATAGCTCTCACCTTTGCAGGTGAGTCAGTGTGGGTCACAAAGGATACATGAGCCACACAACAAACACAAAGACTTCTGAAGAAATTCTGGCTGAGGAAGTTAATAATGTCTACTCCTGGTCAGGATCTGGGCTGCCATTCATGGGTAAAGGCTGAGGTGATGTTACTCCTCATGTAGAGCAGAAATTTTCTTTAGATTTTTCTCTTAATTGCAACACCTCAAGCAACCTAGTGCCTGCTACTAATAAAAAGGGATATGAACCTTGTACTGAGAAAAGAACATTGCTGACTCAGCTGCTATCACCAATTTTCTGCAATTCCCTTATTTAGCAGTAAGGCGTTTTATGCAAGAACAGCTCATCTTTGTGAGCTGATAACCCCATAACGCACAAGAGAAGAAGCAGAGACCCAGCCATAGCCCTGAGCACTCACCTCCCCAAGGGCAGAGGCCAGCAGAGGCACTAGCCTCTCGTATCCACCTGCCTGGTCAGCTTCTCCTTCTGGGAAGAGCTGGGGAACACTGAGCTCACTGAGGAGCACTGGCAGGTCTGGCAGGCAAATGCCTCTGTTACACTTGAAAATGGTCAGTTCCTTATAAATCGGATCATATGTCAAGTGAGATGAGGGTACCAGTGGTCTAGGCACATCCCTTTCAGAGCATGTGTGCAGCCAGGATGCTGGATGGTGGTTCCTGTGACTCTTCAGGGAGTTCTGACATGTAGATCACAGCTGCAAAGCTGCATAGTGTATGTTTGTTACCTTGTCCTTAAGTTAAATAGTAAAACAGGGAAACAGGGATTCACTACCCTTATCCAAAGAAACAAAAGCTAGCCTTTTCTGCTAATGATGCCAATAACTTCCTCCCAGGGAATGGGGAAACAATTTCATTAACTGCTTATAACAACTCATTTGTATTGAAACAAATCAGTTTTTTTCATCCATCTTCTGAACTCGGTTCACTTATGTCATGTTTTGTAAATATTTTGTAATCCCTGTTACTTTCTTTCAAATTTTCTCCACTGCTTCTCAATTCCTCCTCAAACTCTAACCAAATACTCAATAAATTGGTTAATACTCTAACCAAAACTCGACAGTATTGAACCAAGTGAAACAAGAACCTCTGTAACATACAGGACATGTCCCTACATCCCCAGCATCTGACTTGCCACTTTCTTGGTGGCACCACTGAGTACTCAGCCAGTCAGTGTCGCTTTAAGGCATTATGAAACCTTTCTGCCTATCTCACTTGTTAACATTTAGTGTTTGAGTGTTTGCCTGAGATTCAGAGGGTATTTTCTGCCATCTCAGACAGAATGTGGGTGGAAGTGGCTAAGTTGAAGATAGCAAGATTCAGAGAGTCTGTATCCCACCATTGCCCAAACACGACAGTCTGGCTCCTAACAGAGGCAGACAAGCACACAAAAAGCATCCTGCCCTGTGCCCCAGACCTGCTGGGTTTGTACCTAGGACAGAGACAAACACCATCTCCACCCAAGTCTGTTAAAAGTCCTTAGACACTTGACACAGAGCAAAATGCAGTGCCCATGGAGATTTCTACTGAGCAGCCTGGACAGGGGAGGGTGAGCCAAGTCTCAGGTACACGAGTTTGATTTTTATCGATCTGAAGACTTCTCCCTTCTATGGGTAATTTGTTTTAGCTTGGCTTGCAATGTCAAGTCCAATAATGTGTGCGTGCTGCGATTTAAGATTGTGTATACATGGATGATTACACAGCACAATAATTTGTTAAGCCACACTAATTTAATGATATGCTAATACATTCACTATTAGATTTCCTCTTTCTTTAAGAGCATGTGATTTAGCTTGTGTTGATTTAGCATCAGGTTGACTATCCCTTAGCTTGTGATCACATTTTCTTTGCTCTACTTTTTCTCAAAAGAATATTCTGTCACATCTGAATACAGCATTTAGTATAGCATTCAGTATAGCATTTTTCATTATTTCTTCACTGAATTACATCACACTGAATTTAGAAAGCATGCCTGTTTTCTTGGGATCACTGTGAATTATGATCATATCCTCTACAGAACCTGTAACCATTCCCAGGTCAATGAATGTAATACTCCAAGGTCAATGATGATTTTTTAATAAATCATTAATATTGTCAATGAAATTGCTGAATAGTACTGATAGCAGGTTAGATTTTTCTCCCTCTCACACTTCAAAAGCCCTTCAGATTTCACAAAAGGTCAAACATATACGTATATTTAAAATAATATTTTCAGCTGTATCAGTTTTAGTTTTACAAAAAATTCATTCGGACAATATTTTCCTAGTTTTATATGAAAATGGCACACCAGAACTGAATCAAAAGCCTGGATGGAGTGAAGATCTATCACAGCCTACTGTTTTTACCTAATTCCTTAGGCCATTCATCCTGTTAAAGAGGAAAATTAAATTGGCTGACATGATAGGATGTTGGCAAACCAGTGTTGCCTAGTTTTTATCACTGTGTTATCCTCTAGCTACTTATAAATTACTTGTTTAAAAAGTCATGGCAGAATCTGTGCAGAGACTGTGTTAGGGCTGCAATAGGTTATGTAAGGTACGTGTCTACATTTCAAAATTTTCACACTTCAGCTGTGCTGCTACAGTTAAAACAATAACAGCCTTCCACAAACTCACTGTCAGTGTCAGTGCAGTTCAACTGGAATAAATATGTTAATTCCAGAGCATGTACTCTGCACCTGATTATTTGGTTCAGCAATTGAAATAAAATATATCACATCTATGCCCCAGCTTTACTTGACCTTACTAGTTCATCAGCGATGCCTGTCCTCATTTATACAGCTATGCCTGTATACTAGGGCTGACATTCAACCATCTGTGAAGCTGTTGAACAAGAAACAGCTAGCTTGTTAGTCCTGAGATGCTTTCCAGATTGCAGGAAGGATCAGCCTATTTTAGGGAACTCATGAAGGCCAGGAGAAGTTAGGAGGTTACCGGAATTTTGGCTAGAAGTGATCAAGGCCTTAGTTCTGATATAAGAGTACAGAACTGCTGTCAGTGATGCTCCATGTCATAACATCTGGTGTTAGGAGATAGACAGAAACAACCACTAAGCTGCTCTAATGACCTCCTTCTAAATTTGATTCTCATTAGAACTGCTGACATATAGCTGGAAAATTTTGAACCATCCACAACAGGTATTAAAGATGAAATTTCCTTCATAGAAGTAATGAGCCATCAGAGTATCAATGTTGACTTTTATTGGTCTTACTGTCAAGACCTTTCACAGCCTCTTTGTGCACCACCTGTCCATGGTGTACCTAGCACCAGCCATTAAACCAGGAGATGTTAGCTGCCACCTCCAGCTGGCTCAGGACATCAAAATTCATTATCTCTGTGTTAATTTTTCAAACAAACCTCTTTCTTGAACTCAATCCCTTTTTGGGAAGACATCCCTGAGGGTGTCTTCCACTTCATTATCCTCTCTTTTTCTGATGGCAGCAAAACAAATGGCAACTGATGGGATGCTGGGATGCTGCTCTTTGTTTTAATTAATAGCATCTCACTTTTTCCCCCTCAATTTCTCTCCTGTGTCTGCCTATTTGTTGTTTCTTATCTATTGGTTGGGCTGTAAACACTTCGTGGTAAGGAAAAATTTCAGTTTGTAAATGTACACTGTTCAAATGTACAAGTGGTCTGTAGCCAGAGTTCCTAAGTGTTACAAGGGTATATACAAGAAATGAGCAATACAAATCTCATGATTCAAGCAACTAGGCACTTTTACATGCCAAATAAATTAATATTTTTCATATTATTTCTGATATCTCATTTGTTTAGACTTATCTTTGTTTCATGCCTATCATGGCTTTTGTCTAATCAAGAAATGTGGCAAAGTATTGATCAAATTTTCTGCTGAGTTGCTAAAGCCATTCCCAGAAGGAGACTTGTCTGCCCTGAAAGGAGCTGAAAACCATGAAGAAGGCTAGAAGCTCTTTTTGGTTATTCTGCTGCAAACAGCAAAAACATGCAGAGAGATGCTCCAGGATTCACCTTGTCAAAACAAATCCATTCATTTACTTCTGCTCACTAAGGAATACTTACAAGTAGTTCAGTTTTGGTTTTTTACAAGCAAAAGAGATTAGTATTCTTTCTGATACACAATGTTCTCGCTCAAAATCAGTAGATGACATTGTATACCTATATTATTAATGACTATAAATCAAAACACATTGATGGAATTGTCTAGCTTATTCCATTATTTTCCATCAGATTTTATATGCATCTTCCTTTGATTTCAGCTAAAATCCTATCAAAGTTGTTTTTATAACTGTTTTCCTAACACTCCAAAGACTAAAATCTAAAGTAATAATTTAGTATTGTCAACAAACTATCTAGTTGGAAATTTCAGATTTTCAATAATGCAAAATTTAAAATGTAATAAAGAGTGTACTCTATTTTTTCTCAAAAAATTTAATTGCAGAATTATTTACAGGAGATGAACATAAACAATACATAAACCAATTGAAAGAGGCAGCTTCATAAAAGAGCCATGGGGCAAAATAGTGAAGCACATTTTCTTACAATCAGCTGGAGGTGAGTAGAGAACCATGAAAAAAGGATAACTCAATAATAAAACAATTTTCAAATATGTCTTCAAAGTAACAAATAACATTCTGGTAAAGAAGATATTACTGAGAAGCAAGAAATTATTGTAGCAATGAAACAACATACTGTACATTCAATTTAGGTATCCTGCATGCTACTAAATAGAATTTATCAAAAGAACCATAAAAGCATGAGAAAGAGAATTACATAAAATAGTTTAATTCTAATGAAGTGTAGCTTTATACAGATGGTGAATATTTGGCACTCAGTTCATCCTCATTTTTGATATGATTTCTTATGTATATATATATTTATATATATTTATATATACTTTTAATGATAACTAAACAGCTAGTTTCCTGGTTCTAACATTCCTTGAAGTTCTATTGGAGGCATTCAATTTAGTCCTTAGGCCACACTTGATTATTTTGGCATGTCCATGGTAAATGAAAGTATGAGTTTTGTCTCTGTACAGAAAATCCTGCACAGTCATAGTGGCTTTTCTTCAGGAAAGAACAGTTCTAGAGCATATAAGCCAGGCTACTTGAAAGGGAATTTTATTTCAGTCAGGAAATTAATATATAAATTGAACTAAATAATACATACATGCTAAGCCCTTTTAAAATGAGATGGCCATACTATTAAACCTCCATATGGTAAATCAAAGCATGGATATGAGCATGTGGATTCCATGGGTAATTAAAAACAAAGCTGGCATTTCTTTGTGAGGACTCTCTTCAGAGACTTGAATCTACTACCGAGCCCTCTGCACGCCTGGGACCTACCTGAAAGGAAAAATGACAAAGTAACGGCACACTTGCTACCTTGAACGGAGAGTCCTTCCTACCTCAGACTTGCTGAGTCAGATATTGATCTGAATTATATTGATTCAGATCTGATATTTCTCTCTGGTTTCAGTTTCTGAGCATTGATTCTAATACAACCGGGATAAGAACTTGGCCCGGAGCTCTGCAACAATCCATCTCACAAATAAGAAACTTGTATGACAGTGAAGCTTTAGGAATGGGAAATAGTGTGTTGAATGAAAGAGTGTCAAGGTAAGGAGAAGAAAATTCCTCACTAATGGGCTGTGTTTCTGAATAATGACTATATATTCAAATAAGCCTCCCCCTCATTTATGCTTAGGTGAAAATATTCATGGTTTTGTACCTAGAGAAGTAAAAAATCCTGTCCAACAAAACCAATTTAGAAAAATAACAATTTGGCCTTAATAAAATATAGAATTAAATTGCCAGCTGATGAAAACCGTTCTGTGTTTCCTCAGTTAAAGGGCAAGCTGTGTAGACAAACTAATTTACCTTAACTACGATCTGACTTCAAAAGCCCGGTTCTCTTCCGGCAATGAAGGGTAATGGGAGAAAAGCTGGGTGTGGAAAGGTGGAGCAGTGAATGTGCAGTCTTCTTCTGCAATCATCTTTTATGAAATGCAATATGCATTTAATGAGAAAAGATCTGGAATACTGTTTTTAGATACAGAATCATAGAATTGTTTATGTTGGAAAAGACATTCAGTAATGAATGCCATGGCCTCTTTCAGCTACTGGAATTTTATTTCATTAAGAGGAGCTGAATCAGCCTACGTATGCTGGCCAAATTTTCTTTTGGGCAACGTTCCATTTCAATTTTGGTTTTATATTTGCTGTCCTGAACAGCCTATTATGTAGTTAAACAGCTACAGCATTATGCCATAGAAGTAGCTGCATTTCAGAGATAAATTAAGCAATTTCTGTGGATACAGAGGGCTTAATTCCTGACAGGACTGTGTATGCATATGAGTATGCCATAAAACATCTGTTCCTGAAAGATGGTCCCTGGAGGTGAACATGGTGAATAGTTGCTGATGGGCCATGGGGCTGAAGTAGGCAGTGAATCTGCCACAGCTGCCAGTGTTGAGGATGAGCTGCAAGAAAGTGGCTCAATCTACAGGAATATGAGTGCTGACTGTGGTTCCTGTGTCCAGTTGTCTGGAACAGTGACAGTGAAAAATCATGATGTGTATAGATATATGTATATATCCTCTTTCTGTTCTGTGCCGTGTGAGATGGTGGCCTCTCATCTGCTGGTCCTGTCCCTGCAGAGAGAGGCGCCCCCATTGCTCTGCCATGAAAGAACCCTTAGGGGTAGGGCTGAGTCTCACTAAAGAGCAGCTGCCCAAACCAAAGCACAATCATCATGTCTAAGTCCCATGCCCCACATCATCCCTCACATTAGATGGGCTGGAGGGCAGACTCGGGGAGAGAACAGGGTGCTTGGGAAGGCTGCTTGTGCAGCAAGTACCCCAGATGGATCTCTCCCGCTATGAAAGCGGGGGAAAATGCACTTGCAAAGGGGAGACTTGCCAAGATTCCTGACCAAGAGGGCTCAGCTGCAGGTGCCATCAGCTCCTGTGCCTGGCACCAGCCAGGAGTCTCCTCCAGCACCCTCCCAGGGAGCTCCTCTGCTGCAGGGACCTCACTGCCATCGTCAGGAGCAAAAAAGGCAGAGATTGTTCTGGAAGGTTAATTTGATGCTCATCACTCCCTGCCTACTCCCTGGAGGGATGGTATGAGCACGGATTGCCCTCATCTCTGCTTTGCTCAGGTCTTCCTCTTGGTTCAGCGAGTCTTTGCTTCTCCTTCAGCACAGGCTCAGACTGTGAGGTCCCAGATGCTGGAAGGGTGCTGTGGAAGGAAACTCCCCAGCAGCATGGGGTCAGGTGGGAGAACCCCCCACATCCTGCCATGCTGGGTTACCTGTCCCAGCCACAGCCCAGCCTGGAGTTTGTGTGTTGGCTAATAAAGTGCTTGGAGATCCTTCTGGATGAAAGGCACTGTGTAACTGTGGGTGTCAACCTGTCATACACCAGGAAGCACCTCTCTAGACATTAAGGGGTTTGTTCATATTCCTCAACTCGAGCGCAGTGGGTGGGTGGTATCCCTGCATCATAAGATGCTCTAGGAACAGTAATGGGAGTAACGTTGCCTCATGATTCATTTAAGTTCTCTTACGCTGAGGCTCTGGTTTCACAGGTTTTCAGTGCACGCATTTTGACACCTGGAGTTGCCAAACCAGCTTCAGACCTCAAATCAGCATGTACAAACCAGCACTTGATGGGTCAGCCTCTGGTGTGCCCCTGCCACTGGTGCCAAAACTGAAACACTGAGGAGGACACCAAACCCACCGACTGGGCAGGGCAGGCTCAAGGCTTTGAGTGCAAAAGGCTGAGCTGGGCTGATGTGGAGGCCCACTGCTCCAGGCAAGGGGCCGGGGGGGCCTGCATGGAGAGGGCCTGGGACAGAATGGTGGCACTGCCTGAGGTGCCATGGGGCCAGGAACCTCTCAAGGGCACTGCTTCCACAGGCCATGAGGTCTGTGGGCCCCGTGTGACACACCGGGCCACGTGGGACACTCCATCACGTAGCAGTTACTTGCAAAACCACCCAATGACCAAACATTCCTTGACTATATACTAGATGCTGTGCTGAGGAAGTAGAGTACTAATTTACTGATACAGCAGGACATGGGCTTATTTTAAAACAAATAATTTCCATTATATGAAATATATGTTATATCTATCTATATATATGAAATTCACACACTTTCCTATGCACGCTTTAATTTCTTCCTGATTGATTTCAAATCTAATATAATGTCAAAGTTTAAGAATGATTTAAAATATCATTTTTTGGTACTAAACTGTACAATGCTGTTCATCTTTGCATTCTGCCAAAGGCCATTCTAATCAGGAGGACATGAAATAATAAAACACTTCATAATGTACTTCACCAAATTACAAAGAATTTCAAATCTGAAAAAACATACAAAGCAAAAAAAAAGTATGGCAATTATCAACAATTTTACCATTCAGGCCTTTTTCCTTATTTAAATTTTCTGAATTCTGTTTATTATACTTGTGTTTTACAGGCAATGACTAAATGAACAGAGACTTTCTATAATTTTAATGTGCTAAAATACATATTAGTCCAGTTAATACTTAATTAAACACTAGCTATATGCAGCTATTCTGAGTGGGTCTATACCATGAACTTTCAAAGGAGAAAGCATTCTTGTCCCTATCTTTCTGTTAATTTATGTTCCTCCTATGTTGGTTTTGTAACTGACTTTTATTTTTGTGATGTGGGGTCAGATTACAATTGATCTGGTTATATGTTTATTAAGATACAGTGTTTCTTATGTCAGAGACTGAAGCAATCTGACTTTGATTTATTTGCAACATAAATATGGTAAGAATAATGTTATATTTCTAAACAAACCAGATGTACAATAGGTAAATTAAAATGGCTTACTTGCCTTAAAAGATATAATGTTACCTGTACAACAATTTAATATATTGCACTTCAAAATGTAATGTGCACAGATATCATATTATCGAATTTGTCGGTGGGCATCTAGTTTACTTTATATTTTTTTATGACTGGTTTTTTAGGGTTTTTTTGGGTGTTTTCTTCGAACAAGGTGGAAAACCCAGAAATCATAGATTTATAACTCCTATATTGAGAATTTTTTTATAATGGCATGGGAAATGTAGAACACAGACTCTTCCAAGTCAGCATTATTAGGCCAGCTGGTATGTCTGTTTATCTGTAATCTGTTGGGTTTACAATTTCTCTTCATAAAGTCTGATTATTGGCAGAATCAGGTACAGCTTGTCTTAATCGCATGACCTATTGCTGCAGGTGGGAGGGTTCAAGCGAGTAAGGCAAGTGTGATTCCTCCTGGAAGTGTACAGGAAATTAGACAAAATGTATCAGCTGCCATATGTATATATGTGTACAGGTGTGTGTGTCTCTATTTCAAATTTCTTCAGTCTAGGAAAAATACTGGCTTTGGTTTTGTGTGGATATTCTAATTAGCAGCTCCACTTTAAGATGCCAGTTTTCAAGACCAAAGATACCAGTGTTGGCATGTACTTTTGTATTTAAAATAGTACAACAAATATAGGAAGTAGCATCAATATTGTACACTGCCTAGGATTCAGCTCTTCCCTTAATAGAAAATGCATTGAAAACACAAGGGATGGGAAATATAATGTTTTCATCTATAGAAGAATATTTCAGGGATTTATTCTTTTTATTCCTTTTTTTTTTCTTTTTTTCTTTTTTTTTCTTTTTTTGCATTCTTCAAGGATATACATTCGTCTTGGTTTTTGCTTCAAATGTAGTTTAAGGCTATTTGGTAAAGTATATACCAGATACCAGGCTCAATTTACAGGGGTGTCTTCTCACAGAAACTTCTCAAAACTTCATCTCTAAAGATTCATATCTTGAAGCCAAGCATGCTTTATCAGCTGTCCAAAGACAGAACTCATGCTTAATACCACACGCTGTAGGAAAAAGAGAAGGAAAAAAACAAACAAACAAACAAAAGAAAACAGATTTGAAGCAATGTCAGATCTGCATAACCTACGGTACTTCATGTTTTCAGTCATCCATCAGGCTGCAGGGTGTGTAGGATTTGGATTTAAAGTGCTCAACAGGTGAAGAACCAAAGTGCTAGAGTATAATTAAATAGTTGTTCTGCCTATGGCTAAATACATTGCATTTGTTAAAGCAGGAAAACAGGGAATGCTGTACCTGGGGCTGTCTGTCTCACTGGATTCTCACTGTTTTGACCTAAACTTGTTTTCAGTAGGATTCAAACTTTGGAATTGGGGGCTGCAGGTTACTCATTTTATTGCGTCTTCACCTGAAGACTTCTAAGTGCTGGATTGCTTGGTTGGCTCTGGAAGGTAGGTGAAGTGGAATAATTCTGTCTTAATTTGTTTTAAATGAAAGCCTCTTAACTGTGGTAGCTACCACTTGTCTCTTCTGACAATGTGAGGCTTGAAAAGATATTATTTTCCTTATATTCCATGTCTGGAAATTACTTATCTCTTGAGTCATGGTTTTTTTTTTTTCTATGTCTGAAGCAAGCAAGAATCATATTCTTGCACAAATGATACTGCATAGAAAAATAGATCTAAAAAAAAATACAACTGTAAACCACAGTTCACCTTTACCTTAACATAACCATTTAAACTTATATATACTTACCACTCACATTCATATTTCTTAAACTGTTTACAACATCACAACTGGCATTTTAAACAAGCAAGATTTTTTTGTTCTCAAGGATACCCTGGAAACTCAATTGTTATAACAATTTGAAAGTTTGAAATAGTACATGTAGCACAGCTCTTGAAATGAAAGAGAGAAGGTTTATAAAATAAATATTAACATGTAAAAGAACTGTTAAAAATGCAATGAGTGGTCCAAAGGAGTGAGTATAACTTTTTCTTTACTCATCTTACTACAGAAGATCTAACTTTTTAAGGCTTCCGTTTTCCTTTCACCCATCACTCAAGTCCTCTTGCATTACAATTTTGCTTAGGTTTCAGAGTGTCATTATACTGCTAACAGCAAACGTTTCTTAGTGGACATTCCCACCATCACCAGACTTGTATGCTTCTTGGTTTCTGAAGAACTTTGGAGTTTAGTGGCTGGATATCCCTGTTCATCTCCAGAAACTCGAATGAGATGAGAGGCCTAATGTTATTTTGCAGTAACAAAGATGAGAAGAGTGGCAGAGTGCATGGGTAAATATGTTAGCTGGATTCTAGGAAAAGAAACTGGAGGTCAAGGAGATAAATGGGTTCTTTCTTTCCTGCTCTTTACATTTGTAGCACCTTCTACTTGGATTAGCTAATGCCTCTAGTGAATGGTGAGATGCACCCATTTATAGTTTGTTATTCTTATCCCTAATTATCACACATTTTATAAAAATATAAATAACAAAAAGTAAGCTGGGTTCCATCTCAAGAGGTGTTTCTTGTTGTCCTCTGAGAATATATTGGATAAGTCAGGTCTTGACAAGCCCTATCCATTGTAGCTGATTGTAAGTCAGACAATAAATACAAAAAGAAGTCGTTCTTGCGGTGAACTCAGCAAATTCTGAGGAAATCAAAAGCATTCCACTGTGCTTATGGCACAAAGAACACAACAGCAAGGGCATATTTAGTGGAGAGAATGAGACAAAAATTACCAGGTAAGTGACAAACTGTACAAGCATTTTGTTTAAAAAAGGAACTCTGCAGCATTCTGTCTTTAAAGCCGGGTTTGAGCCTCTGGGATATAGATCTCAATGCTGTCTGCACGCTCTGTGGCTGAATTCTGCCGGAAAGAGGCTGCTCGCTTGGCAGCCATCAGCCGTCTTCTAGCTTCTTGTCGTTGTCTGTCAGGTAGGTCCAGAGATTTTTCTCTAGTGATAGGGAATTTTCCTTTTGGGGGCTTCTTTGGTACAGGAGGAGGAATCTTTCTTTCTTCCTGCAATAGGGCATTAAAACTAAGTGTGAGCCGCAAAGCAAAAGGAACTTGTCAGCAGAGCATGCACATCAAAGACATGAAATGCGAAATACTGATTACATACATCAAGCATGCTCAATTTGTGCTTGCCCATCAGCTGACTAATGGATTACATGAACAGCTATCCACACTAGGAACACTGACAAAACCCTCTTATTTGACAACCATTACGCATTCTGCGGTCCAGTGCCTGAAAAAAGACTGTGCTTCCTTCCACTGTCCTTGCAGGTATTGGCACATGCAATCTGCACACCTCACTTTCATACGGATTTGTTTAATTTTAGCTGACACATTGTTACACTCATTATAAACAGAAACACACACTGTCTCTCCAATAAGAATTCAGCACATCTGTGTGGTCTGATCAAGTGAAAAGCCTCTCTAAGATTAGCAGGACAGGATTTTTGATTGAATTAATCATACTGAGTTTAGCCTCAGATGGGTATGAGATAGCAGCTGTGTATACATGTCTATTAGTCTAGTATCCTCCAGGAATTGTTATATGGAAACATTCAAGCACCAGCCAGAGAGAGAACATAGGGCTAATAGTTCTGCTTGCAAGCCTGGGCCATTTTAAATAAAATTATTCTGAAGAATTATCAAATTATAAAGTGAAAGTCGGATTTTGTTACCAAAGTAGCTGTAAATTTCTCTGCAGGTGTTAAATCAAGAATTGTTTTGAAATATGAAATGGGTATTTTACTCCATTTAGAGACTATGAAATATCATATGAGGGCCTATAATCAAGGCATTGTACACTAATTTAGGTTAGAAGAGATAGACCTCTGGAGGTGATTTCATACAATTACCCATTCAAAGTGCTCTTCAAATTAGATGCAACTTTGAAGTTCAAACAGTTTTTTTTAAATTTCATGGTTAATACTGGACTGCATAGCCCTGAAGATGAAGACTCCACAACTTAATTTATATAGGTATGGTTATTATGATAGATCTGCTTATTATGATGGATCTTTTTGCTGTATAATTTCTTAAAGTAATGGTAATAGTGCAGAGTATGGGCTGTTCCTTATGGAGAACACAGTTAATTTGATGCACAGCAGGATTCAAATAATACAAAAATTGAACTGATACACCTATGGTTTACAGACTCTTTTTTCCTTTTTTTTTAAATTTTTGTTTGTTTGTTTTGTTTGTTTTTCTTTTTTTTTTTTAAACTAATTCTGAGTCTACTATCAAAATGCAATAGCCAAGACTAAATAACCTTAGTTATTTAAAAACATAGTTCTACATTAAACAGGAACAGTGTACCAGCCTAAGATGCTAATCCCTGTGATAACCAGTTCTGCCTGTCTGGCAGAACTCTTTTCTCTATTTCGTGTTTTCAGACAGGAACATAAAGGCTCCATTCCTCCATCCGATCTTAAATTTTTTTCCACTTTTAGTTTTTTTCCCTCTTAGGAATATCACTGTTGCTGTCACTATAATAATTTCTTACTTCCAGTTGGCACTAGTAAGCAAGAGTTGCAAACTCACCATCCACCAACCCGTTGGCTGAAAATTAAAATCCAAGAGGAGCATGAAGAAATGAAAAAGTTGTCAAAATGCCTCCTAATTCCTCCCAAACCAAACAAGTATTCACCTGAGGCCAACAGTACTGACTCAAACCAAATGCTATTTTCATCTGACTGATACAATAATTAGCAAGGATAGTGGGATAATCAAGGTAAGGGATGGAGTTCTAGAGAGGGGAAAGGCAGTTTCAGAATTACACTGCTTTTATGGGCAATTTTGCCACCTTTGGTTTGTAAGCATAGTGTAGGGCATCTCCCAAATGGTGGAGTTACAGGGCAGAGGTGCAGGCAGTTTTCCAGCAGCACTTTGTCCCCCAAAGGTTTGTGGACTGAGCTTTAGTGTGACCTGCACTATATTTTGTCACATGCTGTTACCTCATTCCTGTTCTATTATCATTTGTATCATGCAGGCAAGGTTAAACACTGCAGTGTTCAGGTTCGAGCTGCCCCACATTTAGAAGAGAGCTGAATTTACCTTGTTTATATTCTTGGGCTATTGTCTTCAGTCTGAATTAATAAGAACATGTTTCTGTTCTAGCCTAAAGAATGTGAGTCAAATAATTTGAACAAAAGTGTCATGGAGTAAACTAGCTTAGCAAAATCCATTTTATTTATTATATAATTCAGCTCAACATAGTTAAAAAAGAAAAAACTCCTCACATCTGATCAAAGTTTCCATGTAAAAATTGGGCCATGCTAATTAAATACTTCCCAGGATTAGAAACCTATCGTGTTTCACTATTGTATTTAACACAAGGAGACTGCAGAACTACAAATGGGGAATAAATGGTATTGTCCATGGTCTGCTTACCTTCCTTTCAGGTGATTCTATTATTTTCCATTCATTGAGTTTCAACTGGTGCAGTTCATCAAACTTCATGCTGACGTCTTCAATTGAGAGCTGCAGTAAGTCCCAGAAACCTGCTAGGTCCTGGGAAGTTGGTCTCGGCATGGCACTCGGGTCCTGTAATGCACAAAGAAGGGAACATGAGTACTCCAGGAGGCTTTCAGCATCGTGCACTGAGGCAGGAAGGGCACTGAGCCAGATTTCAATGCTGCAGCACTGCTCAGTGCTAAGGCTCTGCACGCTCTGCAGCTGGGAGCTGTGACTGGAAAGCTGTGCCTCCCACACAACCCAAACATGAATGAGTTGGATGTCACACGCGAGCCTTCTTGAATTTGCGGCATGGGAAGTTCCTTAGCACCATATGCTGTGCTGACCTGCATTTCTAAAAAGGGACAAGCTGACAGCCTCTGTCTGCTGATTATTAAAGGCAAGGGGAATGTGGTTTGTATTCCAGCCAGCCTGAAGCCTTTCTGGTTAAAAATTACACTCACGATAGCTGATTAAGACAAAACAGTGCCACAAAGATGTTGTCAGCTTATGCTGAACTTGATGTTTACATTGTCTTGCATTTTCAAATGTATACATGAAGTATGAAATTTTGATGGGATGCTTGGATTTTGTTCTCCAGGGAGTTGAATCACACTCAAGAACTGGGAAGGCACTACCACCAGGTACTGCAATTAAGAGGCTCTATGTGCATAAGACTTAATGGAGCAAACATTGGTGGTTACAATTAGCAAGATGACCCTCTATTTGATAATTAACCTGATGCCAGAGCAGGATAAAAATTGTATTATAAAGTGGTATGCAGACTCTTAGTCCTATGCTCTCTGAGCACTGGTACTAGTTCAAGAAGAGAGTTTTGTCACTTTATTGAAATAGAGCTTAATTGGTAAACATGTCTGTGAAGGTAATGAAGAAATGCCTTTTTCCTTGCAGGACAGGAGGAAACCATTATGATGCTCTAAAGAATGGAGCTGGGAGAGAGGAAGTCAAAACCATGCTGAACAGACTGGATCTCTCCCTTCCTGGGCAAAACCTGTAAAGACTAGTTTGCTCTGTTAGTAACACTGCTGTTATGGCAGGCTCTGTTCCTCACCTGTTACAAATCTAGTGGTCAAAGGCATTTTATATTTAAACACAACCCCACAGTTGTCTAGAAACTGGAAGATAAGTCAGCATTGCAATTGCATTCTTCTCTTGAATCACATATTTCTAAGGGTTTTAAACTAGGAATTGCCACTCAAACTTGGGTTTACAGATGCCACTGTGGCAGATGAGTGCCTGGAACTGGGCATGACAACATGTAGTGTCATCCATACCTAGACCCCTGTTGGAATCTGGGGCAAGAACAATTTAGAAGTCTTCTTCACTAGAAGAAAGTCTCCTTTTAATAGGGAACTTCAGGGATTTAAGAGAACTGGCCATATAGATTATAACAGATTTCTGGGAAACATTACAATTCCAGATTAGTGTTTACGGAAAACTAACTCATGGGCAGATCACAATTTCTACAAAACAATTTAAAATTTATGTCAGTGGTGTTACTTACTCTAGAGAGGTCAATATTTCAGGCTTTAGGAACTGACTCCCTGTGTGAAATTCATGAGGACAGCCCCACAGCAGTCTGTCTTATCTTATAATCTGTACTCTGCTGCCTGGTCTCCTCATTCACTCTCCCCAGTTTCCTCTAAACAGCCAGAAAATGATGTCACTTATTGCAAGGCCATTGCCTTCTGAATCAAGGCTAATTGCTGTTCTGTACCTTGTGCACCCCACTCTGCTCACGGTGTTTGTGAAGACCACGGCCTCCAGCACGACTCTTGCAGAGGGCTGTGCTGTGTGTGGTCTGGACACAAGAGAGCTGCCTCCTGCTTCTTACACACCCACAGTTATGAATAAATGCTGGCACAAGTGAGTACTATTACAGCTAACTAAGTTTTGAAAAGACTGGCTTTAACCTGCTTCTTCTCAGAAACTGCTCTTCTTGGAAACTGCTGGATTTATTTGTATCTTACTTGGAATTCAGCTTCGCAGCCTTCCTTCTGAAGGAGGCCTAAAGCAAGCAACAAGTACCTAGCTGGTGCTCAAGCTGCTCTGTTTTAGCCTGCAACCATGACACACAAGCTGAGCAGGATCTTTGCTGACTAGAAAGCATGGAGGAGGATGCTTCAAAGAAAAAAAAAAAGGTATTACAAAAGCTAATGTGAATAATGCAGAAGGGACTAGTCATTAATCAGTAATGATGTTTTTTCTAAGTAGTCAGTGGGAACAGTACACATGCAGGAGATAGCCAGCCAGTTTTATAAAAAAACTTAATTGAAGCTTACATTTCTGTGAATTTACTCTAAGTGACAGTCTTTGATAAGAGCTCCTAACACAGAGCATAATCAAATGTGCTGTTTGAAGTTCTCATGACCCTTTAGAAAAGTCCACAGGAGAGCTTCCTGGCTAAATTTCAGTTTGACTAAGTATATTCCTCTTAAACCCTTGTTGCATTTTGAACTGGCAGAAGTAAATGCTGTTGTTCTGTGTCCCACATTTATGCTTATAGATTCTAAACACTGTTAGAGAAACTGCCGTGTGGCAGTCCTGTACGAGCTGGATGCTTGAGAGAGAGGGAATGCACAGCTGGCAGCATTCCCCTGGGGCACTGAGATGCTGCCTTGGGAGCCTATGGAAAGCCTGCTGAAGGCATGCACTAAGTGACTATTTAGCAACAATATCTGTCATTAGGTATAGGAAGAAAAGCCTCCAAACACCAATGACCTAAAGTCAGTTTTGCAGTTGCTGCTTTCTGCAGAGCCCATTACTGACTTAATGGAAGTGAAGGATATTCAGAGCCTAAACCTTGAGAGTGGGGTAAAGCTGCTGTTATGGAGTTCAGAGGGTTATTTTCCAAAAGAGAAGTAAAATCTTGCCAGCTTTTTGGTTGTGTTGTCTACAAAGCTGTAGATTTCTCCCTGTGCTTCTGTTGCTTTTGCAGTAATGACTTGTTCTCACTCCCAAACAGCTGATGGCTGTGCTGAGCAGGAGCTGCACTTGCTATTACAGTAATGCTCTCAAGCACAAGTGCTAGGCCCACTTGATGATAAATGAAGTGGAGTGGAGGTCATGCTCTCCAAATCTTAGTTTGCATAGCTTAATCAATCAGGTAGTGGAGGGCATTTTTAAATTTGCAGTGAGAAACTTTCAGACGATGAAGATTTCCTCCTTTTGGTATGAAACAAATTACTAGATAGGGAGCACACATATCATGTAATTGATAATACTGATGTGGTCAATTCTTGCTTGCCTGACTTTGTATGTTTCCTCTGTTATTCTATAACACCTATTAAAATTCTTGTTCTGACAGGGGTTTTGAAGTGGATAATCAGATTCTTTCATAATGAGGACCATATATCTTTTTATTTTCTATCAGAAGGTATGATATTTTTGGCATTATTTTCTTAGTATTATTTCATTGCAATTTCAGGTATTCTGAATGTTTAACTTTATGGATGGAAAGTAGCAAGTGGGTCTTTGCAGAATGGATGCTCTGCCTTGGAAGTTATATGACAAATGCCAACGAGCAAAGAAAAATATCTAAGCAGATGTATAGGTTATGTCTGCTGTCATGCACACAACAAAATTCAGTTCTTTCAATATATGAGGTGTAGGGACAGTGAGAAGGAAAAGGCACATTTGATATTTGAGAGGGACGAAAGAAAGGTGTTCTACCACCAGCTGTAGCTAGAAGAATTTTGTTCTTCTATTGATTAGTATCATCTTGCCACAACATTTGTATCATTGATGGCTGCTGTCATATTAATGAAGATAACATTTAGAATTGAATTAGTCTCTAATGAACTTCCAGAACAATAGCAGTAACTCCCATAAGTAATATAATGCATCTGTTCCTTTAGCCCCAGGACATCTTATATATAATTGGAAATGCAAATTATCCAACCCAATTTTATGAACATTATAGATGTCTCATTTCCATGATCAGTCCTATTTTCAGGTAGGTAGAAAGCTGAATCATGTATTCTCCACTATGTTTTACTATTTTCCACTGATTGTAATGTGAAAATTTCTCCCTTTCTTACCTGGAATACAGTTACTATATTTGGGTATTGCAAAAATAAGCCATAATATTATGTCTCAGAAAGTTTGCATTTGTTCCCTTCTCATTTTCTTTAATAAGGACAGCAAAAAGAGAAAAGCAAAATATAATTAGACTGAAATTACTGAGATTACATATTTGCTTTAAAAAAAGATCCACTAACATCATACTTAAGGACTAAGTTAAAAAAAAAGGGAGAAGTAAATATGGGACATGAAAATAACATTTCAGAATACTTGGGTACACTACACTTGTTTTTGTTGTTTTTGAATTAAAAATATTAAATTCTAAATTTTAAAGCAACATTTTGTGGACTATTATGGATGACTAACCTTAAACTCTTTGAGAACAGCCAGGCAAAGTGACTTACCAGATTTTGCTGACAAAGCCAATAAAATTGCTGGAATTTCTGAGACATGAGGAGCTGAGCACTTCCAACAGCACTTCGGATCTTACCTAGGACTAAACATACAGACAGATTATTACCAATAAATTTGGCAGTAAATACAATATCCAGCTCAAAAATATGCAGCTGAAAATCCTGTTTATTTTAAAAGGGAAGTAAATATTTGGTTTTGTTGCTTGTGATTATATACATAAAATATTTTTTTTAAAGACTGAGGTATAGGAAAGCTCAGTGGCAACTTATCTTTTGACAATAATGAATGAATAATAATATATATTAATAAGTCAAAACAGCTTAGAATTTAGTTGCTTCAGGGAATAGTAAAAAAAAAGGGAATATATGCAGCTTCTTGAACTAGACATCCATCCATTCATATGTTTTTGAAAACACTCTTAAACTTCAAAGTAAATGACATCCCTCCTGTTTACATATGCTCATTTAAATTGATAGCTGTTGAAATTGTCTTGCCTCAAGAACCAGTTGGATGCCTGTTCCTTCTGATGTCAAAGGCACCTTAGATTATATCCTCTGGTTCTGCAATTGCAAATTACTTCATTCACTACACTTGTGTGGAGGATCCCTGGGTGAGCTCTCTTTATCTGTTCTAAGGGTAAAGTTATTACATTCAGCTGTAATATAACATATTCCTACCATAAGGATTAGCTCCTCACAGGAATTACATCTCTGAGACACATTTTGGTACACCCACTAGGAATTACAGGTTGTGTGCCCAGGAAAATTTCCAAAGCAGGACACAAGCAGGTGCTCCAGGACTTTGCTGAACCAGGATCAGCCCCATGGATGTGTTGGTATTTCCTCACTGTCTGTGTACATGCCCTTACAGTGTGCACTGCTGAAAGGGACAAAACTTATTTTACTTGACTTTGTTTCCAAGAGTCATCTGTCTAAATTAAAATTTTTGAATGCTTTATAATCAGTGATCTGAGCTCAGCAGCTCAGCCATGATAGGCACTTATTTTTAGATGAGCTGAATTTCCTCCTGGAGATGCCTCTGTCTTTCTATTGACAGTAGTGCCAAAGGGGATTGGCTTATTCCTAGGAAACTAACTCATCCTGACTCCTACATTTGCTGGGATAAATACCACGCTGTGGTAGGTAGCACCATACTTTTCCATACCTTCCTACAAATCTTTTTCTACACTTCCTGCCCTCCACATTCATCTCTATGAGGAAAAAGCAACATTTTTAAAAGCATTATAAGCTGTGGTCTCAATGAAAAGTTTATTTTAGCTGGAGAATTTCCAGATCTTTAACTAATGTTAAAGATATAGCAAGGTGGGGTAAGGGTAGACAGGAATTACTCTGATATTTTTACTTCAATTTGGAGAAAGCAAGTTTGATAAGTCAAACAGGATGGTGAGTGTGGAATAAAGCTACATTAGTACAGCACAACTGATCTGCAGCCCACAATATAGGAAATATTAAACTATGGCAGGGCTTAACATTTTGTTGTTATTTAGAATAAGTACAGGAGGGCATGTGAAAACAGTACTTTGGTAGTAGGTTTTACATTTTAATTCTGCTTTCTCTAGACCAGTGAAACATCTGCTCACCTACAAGTAGCAGCAAGAGATAATTTGAAAGTTTTGGACTACAGTTAAAATCTCAGTAGCTTTCAAGGCATGTGTTAATATGTAGAGCTGTGGTTCTCAAACTCCATTCCATTTTCTATTAGACAAACAGTACATCTGTGTCACAACACTAAATTAAACAGCAATATACATAATTTATCAGTCCTGTGTAACATCCATTGTGAAAGGGTTAAGTGGTTCATGGCTGCATGAGTAATTCACTGGGGTTTGTTTTTGTTCTGTTGGCCAAATGAAATAAAGCATTTTAATTGGTTTGGGGTTTTTGATCACCAAACCCCTCACTTTCCTCTACAGTGTTATTGGCATACAGAAAGGAATATTTTGTACAAACATACAAAAACATAAATAAAAGAGAAATGTTTAATTTGATCTGACACAAATTGCTTTAATTTGGTGTTCAGCATTTTTAATAAAGGCAATGACTTTAGTGCCAAACAGCCTCGTATCCTCCTTTTTCCTCTTGGTGATCTGTAGCATAGGACATTAGATGAACTCCCAGTATGGGGTCAGAGGTCCTCCTTTTCCAGGATGAGGAATTGTGCTGTAGCAGGTCCCTGACATCACCTATTCCATGCTATGTTCAACGATTCACTGGGCAACAAAAGAGTGAGGATGGTTCCATGGGCTGATGGATGTATTGCTTGTCTCTAGTCACTAAAGTTCAGTTTCAGTTTCCTCTGCTGAATTTTACAGTTCATAGCTGAAATACATAGTCTGAGTAAGGGGCACTGGTTTTAGCTCTTCTGCAGAAGTGTAGATCCTGACAGAACCCATATATGTCTGATATTTTCTAGTGAATCTCAGTTACCCAAACCTACATATTAAATAAACATTATTTTTATCTTCATTATCATGAAGCCTCATGTCAACAAGCATTAGTGATTTAAAGCCCAGTCAGACTGGTCAGGACTCAGGCATGGCTGACGTAGCATTTTGGTGGGATACACATTTGTCAGGGGTGTAAGACTGTGATGCTTGCATGTGCCACTGAGTCACAGTGCTGAATACACATGTATAGTTACAGCCCTAGCATCTACTAAAGATCTAACTCTATTTCCATTTTAATAAGTAAATCAGACATAATATAATACAGAGGTTAGAATCCCTCATATTCATGCTACTCTGCCTTGCTGTAATTAAATTAAAGTATTAAAACACTTCAACTCATAATCTTTAGCACAATATTAATAGACATCCAAAGCCTTGTTATTAATTTCATGCATTGGGGAATTATTCTGATGAGTGCAGATTGATTATCTCCATGAAAGAATGATGAATGTTAGAGACTGGAGAGATTGAGATGTTTGGTGATGACTAGAAGATTTTTCTTGTAAATAAATGAAGATTAAAATCTATCAATACACATAAATAGACATAATTTTCATATAATCCATATAACTCCTTTCATTAAGATAATGTTGTATTTGCCCAAATGTCAGGAAAGAGTCATACAACCTTAATTTATATGAAACATATGAAGCATATGAAACACTACATTTTGTTGTGTGGTCCTGTATGACTTCAGCTCTGAAGATATACAAAACCCTGACCATGACTGCAGTAAAAGCAGACTCAGGATTTACACCCTGGTTAGAGATTGTATAAATTGCACAATTAACACAATGGTGTCTTTTCCCCTGTATGTATGGAATTGCTTGAGAAATTCTATGAAACCTTGTAATCAAAAATGTTTTCATATCACAAAGGCAGAGGGGGAAAAAGTTAGGTCTATATTGATGAAATTGATTATAATCTGATGCTGTTATTCTGATCTTGACAGGTTAAAAGCTTTGCTCAATTGCACCACTGGTGCACCAGCAGTGAGAAACTACTAACAATCAATCTGCTTTTGGCATTCATTACTGTTTATTTAAATGACATGTTTTAATTTAAATTTTCATTCCATTTCATCATTCCATTTTCCCCATATACTTGTAAATAAATTACTCCACAAACAATCTGAGAAAATATGCCTGGAAAAAATATTGAAATTGGCATTTAGTTCACCCTCCTAACTCAAAACAGGGCATGATATTTGTCTAATCTCTGAACCTAAATTAGTCCTCTTTAGAAATATCTTTTTCACAATCAACAGAGCACGTTGACATGATGACACAAAAATAAATATGTAATGTTCCGATGGCATTTTAGGACAACACAGCCACCACCTGTCAGTGCTCTGGAGGGTAATGGGACCCTTGTTCACCAACTGGGACTTGCTGCAAATTAGCTTTTTACCTCAACAAAGCTAAGTTCAGAAAGGACAAAATTTCAGCAGAACAATACAAATGCTAGGAGGCATTCTTGGATGCCACACTGTGGGACTTTACAGACTGTTTCAGTACCAGTAAGACATTCTTTAGTCATTCACAACACTTCAACTGGAAATTTCAATAGTTCCTGAAAGATTGGTTTGTGAAAAGCATTAGAAAACGATGTCAGTAATTTCTCTTTGGTTAAGGGATAACCTGTATTTGGTCAAACACCTAAGAAAGCTTTTATGGACAATTAATTAATGACTATACTAAAATCAATTGGTTGTGAGGATTTTGTGTTGATTTTTATTCCCCTAAAATTATGGGAGATTTTGCTCTGTGTTTTCTATTACTACTCAGCCCTATTACTAAAGCCTTTGCAGTACTGTGGAAATATCAGCTAGAGGATTAGCAAGGAACGGTCCAGTATCCATGGAATTACAGGGAATAGAAGAGAAAGGTGAGCTCCCTCTCTAACACCTTTATTTTTTCTCTCACTAGAGATCACTTCACTGTTATGCCAGCAGAGATCCTAACCATGATGCAGAAGATGCTAGCAGAACAACCCTTCTGCTGACACCGTTTATCCTATAGTTAATTTTTGCACCTATCTAAGGATTTTTATGTGAGAGTAGACTCTGTGGAGCTGTGCTCCACAATGAAGTATTCTAGTGGCCAAGCATGTGGCATTCAGAAGCCTAGAGTGTTTTCTTCTTTCCTCTGCCAGACCCTGCCTGCGAGGTGTGGGCAGGCACTGTGGTTCCCTCTCCCTGCTCCACTCTCCCTGCTCCCTTCACCACGCTCATGGGAGGCAGAGCCCTGACCCTCTGGGTCTTCAACAGCTTTGTGACACTTGAAATTGTTTTTCTTGTCATCACCTACACACCAGTAATAGCCAAACACATTTTCAGCCTGTAAAACTGAAACTCCAGTCAGCACCCATGAGAAACACTTATCTTTGCCTGGAGGCACCCTGTGAGTGCAAATGGCCAGATGTCTAACCCTGGGAACTGCTACAGCCACATGTCTATCTTTTTTACATATATATGAACACACACACACACACATATATATAAATAATAAACAGTTAGAACACAAATAACTGTCCCCACAAACAATATAACTTGGAAGAGATTTCAAAATAAAATTCATGGCAACTGACCAAATAAACAAATTCTTTGAAAAGAAGGAGAGAGAGGTTATTTTTGCTACAATGATTATCTTCTATTTTTCTAAGACCTGATGAGTAAAGTTCTTAAAAAAACATTATGAGAGAAAAGCAACAGTGAAAGAAAAAATCAATATAGCAATCAGACAGTTTTTGGTGATCTCAGAGCTGTTGTGTTTATGCCAAAAATGAAATTGTTTTCTAAAATGCAGTTCTATTTTAACTGTTCCCATGTTTAAAA
Source organism: Erpornis zantholeuca (assembly GCA_013400515.1). Taxonomy (NCBI): domain Eukaryota; kingdom Metazoa; phylum Chordata; class Aves; order Passeriformes; family Timaliidae; genus Erpornis; species Erpornis zantholeuca. The sequence goes on along the minus strand of VZTN01021323.1, from coordinate 206,509 downwards.
CAAAATAGAAGTTGCATCATAAGGACAGCCTTCTCCTATGAGATGAAAAGCTATATTTGGTCTTCAGGTACAATTAATATACCCAGGCCAGAAGGAAATGATTCCGAATTAAGGATGGCAGTATGAATGTTCAAACTTTGCTCTGAAGTGTTTTGGGAATAGCAGTCTTGTTGGAAGATGGAAAACTATATTTATTTGCTTTTGTCTCAGCCATTTGAGTGTATTTTCTTCAAGGAACAGCCAAATGTTTAAATATGTCAAGATACATTTCATGCTGGGATATCATTAAACTTAAGCTCTTAAGGATACACACCTTACAACCTCTGTAGCTCAGACTGGGGATACAAAATGTTCTGAAGACTCAACAGGAAAAAAAATTATTCACACAGAATTTTTAGAATGCTGTGAAACTCATTCACCTGGTGAAATTAGTTCTTTGAAAACTTCCTTTTACTTGATGTGTGATTAGATGAAGGGATACCATTTAAAAAAATGATGCAATTTGGAAATTATTTCAGGAAGATCTCATGAAATGAGTCACATACAATGGAAAATTGTAACTTTGGGATTCACTTTTGACAGTCAGCTGAACACAAACTTCTGACTCTGCAAACACTCTGTAGACCTATTCTATAACTTCTTTAACATATTAGGCAAGTCAAAATGTTCCCCCAAGCACAAGCAATTAACCCCTTTTTGTTAGTTAAAAAAAAGAGATTTCAAGGGTTTCAGTTGTATTTTATCAATTTTTATCAATTCTCTTGTCAGGGAATTGTTCTTTCTTTTTCTCGTCCAAATTAGACCCATTCTACAAACAGGGAAACAAAATCCCAATACTCTCTTTTGTTTTTTGACTGAAATATTCCAACTTAAAACGGTGTCACTAACTCCGAATATTCATAAAAATTACTCAATTCCATATTGTCCTCATGTCCTGTGTACAATTTACAGAAAACTACCTTCTTGATTGCTGTTTCACTGCACAGCAAGGTGTTCCAGAGTATTTTTGGAGTGCAAGAGTATAGGTTCACATGATGGGAAGGAGAATGGTTCTGCACCTGAGAACAGGTAGCCAGCTAAAGTCAGTTCATCCTAGTTTTCCTAATGTGGCACCCAGTTTTGTATTCCAAAGAATAACAGCTCTAAGTGCTTCTCCATGTCTCCAAGTGAGAGAGCTGCAGATTTGACCAGGGCTGTGCAAAAGGAAGAGCTTGCAGAGAGAGGAGGTAGGAGAAGTCCAGCCCTTGCCTGCAGATTCCTAGCTGGGATAGACAGGGGCTAACAGCCTGTGTGTTTATCTCCTTTGCTCCCTAATAATCTTACTCTTTCAAGGGAGATCAAAGTCTTGCTCTTTGAACTTCTGCTTCAGACTGAAAATACTGATGTTCCTACATCAGTAACAGGTGATCTGGGAAGCAGGTGCTTTGGGATTCTTAATGATGGCATTGAAATGTCAGTATTCAGCAGTGCAAAGACGTGAAAAATTGAAAAATAAGACGTGATAAAAAGAGGTACTGAGGAATAACCATTATGAAAGAAGGCTTGGAAATTCTTCCACAGGCTAATCAAAGCCAAATATGTTATTCTTTAACAGTCTCTAGGAGGGTATTAAGGTATTCACAGACTTTAATGGAAGGGGAAAATTCTGAGATCTGCTCTGCCGTGACGAAAATAAGGACAAAACCTACAGTCCAGAAAGGACCAGAGGCTGAAGGAAGGAAAACCAGCCTTACACATTGCCCCACCCCAAATCCTCTCTTGTTGCTTGGCAGACTTGTGAACAATACAGCAGAGAAATATGACTGTAAAAGAAAAAAACAATGACGTAAAAACATAGACATTCTTTGTTTTGAAAAGGTCAGTGCGAGAAATAGAAATTTGCCTTTTAGTCACCATGCTGGCCTGACTCAAGACCTGAGGGTACATCATAGCAAGAACTCATTGAGGGGGAAAGGAGATGATCAGGAAACAGCACACAGAGATGATGGTGAAATTCATAAAAGTGCAGAGAAAGAAGCTAGTAAGAAAACTTAATATGAATTCATTTGTGATCTGAGAAAATCTCAGCTGAGACAATAATTCAGATTGTCAGGGATTGAAATATTTATAAAACTGAGCCTGAAGAACATGGATAATTGACCTCAAAGGGAATCACAGGGAGCTGGCTACTGAGTCCTAGGACTACTTTGATATATTACTATCATTAGCACTGTCTTGGATCTTGTTCCAAAATAGTCTACATTATTTTTCACTTTATCCCATCACTCCTTTCAAGGTGTCCACATGACATGAGAGAATAATAATGATTCTTGACAAAATTGTAATAAGAAAATCCAGCTGAATTTTCTAATAATGCATATGCCTGTCTTACTGCAGAAGTGCTTTAACTATTGTTCTTGTCTACTACTGCTTTCTGTTCTTCCAACAGGCTGAAGGGCCTGTAAAGGAATGGAAACATTTTTAAAGTGGCTGCTCACTAATAAGAGGCAAAATCACAGGTTTCAGGAAAAGGGCAAACCAATGCTCACGTAGGAACACCCTGTGTGTCCTGGCAAAGGGTCAAGCTCTGGAGCCATACAAGTGAGTGGGAGGGATGTGTCAGACTTGGAGCTGTGGATGGAGCTATTGCACCATCTGAGCTCTATGTAATACCAGATTTTGATCCTGCACTGGACTCTAGAGTTGGGTCTTTAACTTATTTCCACAGAACCTTACTCTGGAAAACACCATCTTGTGCAGTCTGTTGCAGGACAGTGTTCTTATATCTTAGGGTTCTTTGCTCCTACAGAATGAGTGAGGAGAAACCACAGCTCACAGCTTTATCCTAACAGATTTCTTATTTTAGCAATCGTCTATAAGAAAAGATACTGAAATGCTCTTACTTTCTTCAGAAAGATCATTTTCCTCTGCTTCTCTTTCCATTTCTTTGCACCATCCTTCCATTCTCTTAGTTTCAGTGTGTAGTAACTTCATAAACCAAGATCCGTCCCGTCGACAAGGAGACATTCGGCCAGTCTCTACTGTCTCAATGGCTGGCTCTAGCCAGGGTTCTGGTGGTGGAAGGTTTGAGGTGTCAACTGGGGTCCTATAATCTTCTCTGTAGCTGAACAGTCCCTGTGTCCGTACAGTTCTCACTGCACTGTATTGGGTGGGTGTGCTGGGCTCTGAGTGCTGCTGGAATGACGAGCCAAACTGAAGTCCCTTATCCTCCATGGTGATGTGTCCTGGAAAACCCTCCAGTTCTAGGTCAGCCTGGACAGCTGCGGTTACACTGTTTGAGCGCTTGAATCGTCCATGCCTTGGTGAAGAGGGAAGAAAGAAAAGATAGGAAGACATAAAAAACCCATATGTGATAGTACAGAGGCACAGAATAATGTTTCAGTGAGTGGATTCTGTTCTCATTGGACTTTATGTTAAACATTTTTCTTTGTGTATATCTCACTAAAATTAGATGATGAGTAGCAACAGAGAGGAAAAACAAAATGCATAGTGGAATCATTGATCTATGCAAGGGTACAAAAGAAAATAATTTATCTCTGGAAACAAATATTGATTTATTCTCATACTACAATATAACATGTACCATTAGTAAATCTACTGGAAATAACTAGCAGAACTAGAACTTCCTGACAGAACTCTGTAAAGTGCATATATATAAAATTTTCTAATGTTCAGAATTGTAAGTAGAAAAATCTGAAATTCTGCTCAGCTAGGATTTTTGAGAACCCTGTAATAAAAGAAAGATAAAAAAAGCAGGTTTAAGACTGTGAGTTGGAGGTCTTTTTGTCTTATAGGATGCCCATTAAAGGTTGATTTTCCACTGTTATATGACACCAAATAATGACATTTTAGAAAAGCTTTGTGTTAAAAAGTTAGATAGAGAAGCAAAGATTATTTGTGAAATCTTTTCACATTTGTGCCTATTATCTTGAATTACTTCTAGTCAGTGATGGCAAAAGGCAATTAGCAGCCAGATACCCTCAGACAGCTTCTGTGCAATGAGATAATGGTCCTGGTCCAGTACTTGACAAACAGTACCTGCCAGGGATAACCTGTGGGTCATGGGCCAGCAGCTTTACAAAAGTAGAGAAGGACTGAAAAAATAAAAAAGCTATTTTAGAATAAAGGTACCATCCTAAGATTGTGTCTCCTTGTGGGGACTGGGAAAGCCTGGATCAGCATGAGGAGTCTTATCGAGGGAAGGATACAATAAACAGCTCTTAGTATTTGTTCTGTCAAGAATGAAATTATATTAAGCCACTACTTCAATTTAATCCTTTCACTTCCTTCCCTCCAATTAAAAAGTGGAAAGTTAGGTAAATGTGAAGCAGCTGCTAAGTAATCTCCACAAATTTTACCAAATGACAAGCATGCATATGAGAAATTTGACTTGGTGAATTATTTAGTGGCAGCACTTGCCAGGTGTTTGTTACTAATTCTGTTTACAAATATGTGTTGTATTATGAAAGACTGCAGATTTTTGAACATGCTTAAATTACCGTTTTTCATCTTCCACTTGTATTCCAACAGAGTGGTATTCCCTTAGGCCTCTGCTTTCTGTATCTGAATCAGTTGCTGTTTCCACCTAATTCAACACAAAAGATACATCTGCAGAGTGAGCATTGACAATTCAGCACTATTTCTACACACACTCATTCAAAATTAATTATATATTTAATCTCTTACTGCTGAGAAACACCTTGCACAGTAAAATAAATGCAATAGGTATTCATCCTGGTATCATTGTTTTGGTGCTGTGTCTTATTAAAGTTTTGCAAAAGTACTTCTGCTATGTTGTTCCCTATTCCAAACCCAGAAGTTATTACTCAGTTTGGTGGAAGTAGGGAGTAAGCTTGGTCTTGAAGGGCTGTTCTTAGGATGAGGAATCCACAGGGTAACCCCTTTTTATATTATTATAAACCAGTCTCATTATAGTCCTTGATTTACAAAATAAAATAAAATATCAAGTAGCCCCATAAGCTTGCGAGTGATAAAAAGAAATGGAGCAATTAAATTTTATCGACAACTGTGTTGACAAATATAAAACCATTAAATGATGTGAGAGATACAGCAGAATGCCCTATCTCACCTTTTTTAATAACACAGTACTGAAAATGCTGTATCAAGCAGGCAATTTATGCACTTTTTATAGTATTCCCATCTGAAATACACTTGCTGAAATATATTCACAGTAGTTTCCTTCATAACTGAGACTTGCGTTTGCAAGTTTGTGTGGGATTTTATATAGCACTCCCCATCACCACACCGCCCCCAAGTCTCTGACACAGACAGAGCAAGTGCTGCAGTATGCAAATTATACTGAGTCAAGGGACAGGCAGGAAAAAAGAAAAAGAGTAGAACTGACTTTTCCATCTGAATGATATTTGAACTGTTAAATAAAAAAACAAATAATATTAGCAACCAGTTTTTCAATATGCACGCTCCATTTGTGAATTCAAATAATATATCTGATGACAAAGATAAGAAAAGTTTTAGCCTTGCAGCAGTCACAGGCATCTCTGGAAAGAGCTTGATGGTCTTTGCAGCTGTGTCTCAGCTGCACAGTCCCAACCCCACCTGGTTTCTGAAAGGATGCAGAGACAAGGTGGGAGGAGGGTGGGAAATGAGTGCATATGTGGACTATACTTCTTAGAGGAAGTTGGTAGTAACTTCTCCTTCCATCTTTAAGCCATAGCTCAGTGTACATTAACATGGAAGGGAATTCCAGCCAGCAATTAGTACATGTTCATATTTACCTCTGTGGGAGTCTTGGAGATGTTCACGAGAACAGCTAGTGCAGGAACCCTTTAGTAAACATTAATAGCATGCTTGAACTGTACAGTGTAGCACCAGGCACAGGTGTGCTAAAATCTCTGGCTATGCATGTGACGACAGTCCAGGAAAGACACATTTCCCAGCAATTCCCTTTATTCTGCATAAGGGCTAGGGGACAGTGCCTGTTGCCATCTGCCTCCACCCTGGCAGCTGCATGCAAGCTGGCTATATTCTCTACAATGGGCAGTGCATTGAGAGAACTGAAATACCAGACTTGGTTAACAGTCTCCAGAATGTGGTATTGTCAGTAAAAAAAGAAAGATTTCTCTTGACGTTTGTAGTAAAAAAAAAGCCTCAACCACAGAGGTAGCAGCTTGGAGGGAAAAAAGCTGGAACAACCAACTGAAATGACAGGCAAATTGGTTTCCTAGTTAAGGTGGTTCTTGGCTGCAACATGAGTGAGAAATTTCAGCTGCTTGTGGGGGCACAATCTCTGAAAGAACATTGCTCTAAGCAAAGCAGCCATGAGGTCCAGTTTTTAACACAAAGAGATACCTATCTATCAGGAAAGACAGAGTTATTTGTAGCACAGAAGGGTCCAAAAGAGCCTTAAATAACAAATTCTAGTCTAAGCAATGGACTAGGAATTCACCTAGTCCTTTCAGTGATTTGAGGAAAGTTGCATATAAAACATATTCATTTCCTGAATTAACTGGGCAAAGAATGAGATACTCATGTAGGCTGTTGGGAGGGAGCAGAGAGGCAAGTTACACTTGCAGCTTTGACTACTGCAATGAGACCTCAGTCAAATATGCGTGGACATGTTTTGAAGAGGGAACTCAACTTATTCTCAGAGGTAGAGGAGGTGGCTGAGAGGGGACTTTATGGACCATATAAATGTCTACAAGTGTCTGAAGGGAGGGCATCAAGAGGATGTTTCGTTTTACTTCCACTTGTTGATCAAGTTCCTCAAACTTGTTCAACTGAAATGCAACACCAGATGATGGTGTCAGTGATGTAGGCACAGGCTCCACACGATTACGAACCTTAAGGTTTGACAAGGGAAAAGTGGGTGGCCAGACTGAAGAAGTTGAGCAGATGGGATCAAAGGATTTATCAGGGCTTTCTGCTCACTCAGAAGGCTCAGTATGGAAGGACAGGACATTGTGTGCCAGTTCAAACCTGAGACAAAGCCAGAAAGATGAAGCCGAGCTGATGTCTCCACACATATCAGTCTTTGCCTTCAGCTCTTTCCAAAGCACTGCACTTCCTTCATAGAGTGATATCCTTAGAACAACCATTTTTATGTGTTGTGCTCCTTGGTACCTAGGGAGTGAGTCCCAGAATATGTCCTAACACAGAAAAAGGGTAAGGAGGGTCAATGGTATCATACTCGTGGGGGTAACATATGGCTTGTAACATTCTGGAGGTGAGCAGTGGCTGATGGACAGAGAATAGACTTTTGCCTTCCACAGAGATGTCTCAGCAGGTCAGGCTTGTGTTGTTGGAAACATGGTGGTCCAGAGATATAAACAAGGAAAGGCCCCTACAGAGAACATCAATTGGTCCATCAATTTTTTCCGGAACAAAGCAGGCAGACTTGCAACATGCACTCTTCTTCCTTACTGCATATCCAAAACATACATGTTTCTGCCAGTTACATTGTTTGGTTTAGTAAGAGATAGCAGGTCTTCTTTTGAACTCTGCTTCTGATGTATGCAGGCAGATTTACATTTTATATTTGGAATGGGTTGGTATCTCTCTATTGATACAACACATCGAGAAAAGGTCTTTTTCATGTATCTGTTTTCAAGTGTTTTCTTACTTGCATTTCACCTGGAGATATAATCCTGAGTAATTTACCCAGTATGCAATTGACACCTAGAATTCACAGGCACAAATGAAGTAATATGCTCTAAAATTTTATTAAAAAAAAATTGTCAGAAAAATGACGATCCAGGTATCAAAATAAAATGATATTACTTATCTCTAAATATAAACTCTTGCCAAATTATCCTTCCCTCCAGCTTGCCAAGACTGACACTAACTAAATGACCTGATGATTGCTTTGATATTTTAATGCTTTCATTTTCTCACTATGCCTTGTAACAGCAGGAGAATGCCAATTTTGTGTGTCTGTGTGTGCAGGCAAAATCTATGATTGTAAATATTGTATCAACCAACAAAATGTAAAATGGAGGCAAATACCAACACAAGTAAAAGTGGAAAATAAGACGATAATTTGCAATCATAAAGAAAAAAATGAACAAATAAATTGCATTGTTCTATGACAGATACTATAAAGACTCCTGCTAGAAAACAGCAGGAAACTCTTTAATCAGATTGCCCAGGCTAAACTCAAATGAGCAGAGAATAAAAAGTAATACATTTGGTTTGATTGTGTGACTCTTGAAACTCAAATAAGTCTTACTAAAGCAGTTGTTATTCTCCTTGATTCTTTATTGTTTTAATATTTACATGGGTTCTAAAAGCCTTAATATTTTCAAATTGGCCTACAGTCTCAGTAAAGCAAAATATTGTGAAAAATTTTATCTTTATATGGTTATGGAGTTTCACACAAAAAAGGAAAGAAAAAATACCCAGTGATACCAAAAGCAGAAGAAAGGAGTAGATCTAATATAGTACATCATCTTCTTCTCTCATTGCAAGAAAGAACTAAAATTCCTTAAAAATTGGCTTTCTATGCCATGAAAAATGTTGTCTTCTGTGCCTGTGTCCACTAGGCTTATAATATTTATAGCAAATGTAATGGAGTACTTTGAGATTATTTCTATTTTACCAATGATCCTTGTGAGTCCCTTCCAACTCAGGATATTCCATGATTCTATGATTCTATGTCTTACCTTTCACAAAGACATAACCATCCCCTTCACATTCCTTTCATGAAATTTTTCATCCCTTCACATTCCTTGCCATCGATACAAGGAGCAGACAATACTATTAATCCTCAGAGATCAGTCACTGCTGACTGATACAGCTCTAAATTTGAAAACTAAGTATCAGATGCTAACACTGCCTTGGTAATAAAGGATCCACAAGTAAATGATACGAACACAAAATTATTTCAATAAATGCAAATCACTATTGCAAGTAACTTGCTTGTTACAATCAATCTTAGTATGTTTATAGGCACTCATTCTAGTAAAGAATGTATGAACTAAATTATTCCTTAAAAGTATTCACTATGCTTTTTTAGATAATAATTTAAACTTCTTAAAAACAATTTTTACTTCTGTGTTAAAGCCTTATTCTGCTGTTAAACATGAGCACTGCAACATAACATTGCAGCATCCTAAAAAGTCCAGTTCAAGCTTCTATACCTACTGTCTCAAAGGTAGACTTAATATATTCAATGCATAAGAAAACAGATTTTAAGTTGACTTTCACTTCTCTCTCATAAACACAAGTAGTAAGAGTCCTTCAGGCCACATTATCTCTCCCCATGCAACTTCACTGCCCTGAATGGGTTTTCCCTGCTGTAACCAATTTTTTCTATAATTAGAATTTAATAAACAATCTCTCTGATGATGTACAGGAAGGGGAATAATTCACCTTTCCTCCCCTGCATAGACTTCTCAGTGATAACAAGAATAAAAGAGAGTAGAAAACACTACTTTTGCTACTTTTGACACTAGATCAAGTACATGTAATTGTGAATTCAGATAACCATTATTAGATATGGGGAGATCTTTGTATGCAGTGACTTCAAAATAGAAAAAACACTTCATAAAACTGCAGCACTAACCACTATTGCTTTCCTTAACTGATGGAATACTTTAACCAGCCAAAAAAGTGCACTCTTTCAAAATAAGTTTTAGAAACCCAGCAAAATAAACCTATACTTCCACATCTGTGAGATTTTTTGTGTCTCACCACTGAGGTCCATTTTGCCACTCCACTTCTTCCCAGCCCAACACCTGAACTACTCAAATGCATGGCATGGCACAGCACAGTAAGTGCTAATTACCAAAAGGAGCAGCTTGAAAACTTCCTCTGATCTTTTAAGAAAGGACTTGTTACTAAAAAGACAAGCCACAGTTTAGAAATAGTATTTATGTCAAGCTAGTATGAGATTGTAGCAAGCAAATAATGTACAGAGTCGAGGTTCCTGATAACTTTTTTGGTGCATTTAATGCTAAATGGCAAATTGCTCTGAACCAACAAATATTCACTGACTTCTCCAGGCACAGGACTTCATTAACTCCTCTCACAAAAGCACAGTCTAACAGTCATTTTAAGGAGGAGAATAAATAATTACTTCTCTAACTGTGGATCATTTATGATCCAAAGACCAGTGTAATCAATGCAAATATTTCTTTTGATTGCTGTGTATACACTGAAGTAGAGCATTGACAAAGACAGTATAACCTAAACTGTACAAAGAAAATGTGGGTGCCTATCTGAGTATATTTGCCATATGGGTACAAAATGCTTTGTGTTAAAGGGGAATTCTAGTTTGAGAGTGCAGAATATCATCAACAACGTTTTTACCATGTGACATGAATAATTAAATTAAAAAAATATAGAAATATATAATGAAATTATGCACAAGATCCCCTTTTGTCACAAAAAAATTAGGCAGGCCATATTGCACTAATCTCCCTGGACACAGCCTTTAATTTATGAGAAGGATTTGTTTAATGCAGATTCTGGAGATTATAAAAACCCACTAGGTATTTTGAAGTGTGATCTTCTGATGATAAATGAAGATGACTGAGTCCATTCTCTACGCTACAATTAGTGCTTGTCTCCAAAAATACCACCATGAATCAGCCTTCACACTTAAAACATTTGTTTCCATTTCATTCATTTCCGGGGTTTCTGTTCATTTTGAGAAGCCTTGATGTCTTTTAAATGGAGAAGAAACAAAGGACTGCATGTTTTGAAGTACTTGAAATAAATAAGGAGGAATTTCTTGACGTGTTTTCTCATATATTTCACATTCCCAATGATTTTAATATGAAGTGGTTTGTAACTAGAGCAGATTTTGAATATTAATTATTAGCATATATACCAGTGTGTGCAAAAGAGTGAGGAAAATCCTGGAAAATATCTTAGCAACAACCTTGTTCTAAATTAGTGCATATTTTACTCTTGACAATCTCTACTCTCTATTTTAATTCAAATACTTTGATTAGTCTTTTGCTGTCATGATAGAAGACAGAGATTAAGTTTATAGCTACTAGTATCACAAGAATTTTGTTCTTTTTATATCCATATATTGTAACAATTGCTGACTAAATTTTTAATCTCAAAATCAGTATTTTGAAACTCATTTGAATTTATAAATCAGCACTTTTTTCCCCCAGTGTCTATCGACATGCTGGACAATATTTGTCTTGATTTAAGTATGTCAGTGGAAAAAATAAAACCAAAAAAATCCCAAGGACCCCCAGCTATTTTCTGGAAAAGCATAATTTCCAAAGCCCTTATTTTTTTTGTTCAAAATTCCCATCTGGGATAGTGGGATAGGACTAACATTCTGTGAGATGGATTAGTGTATCTGTGCTGTTCTCTGTCTCTGCAGATGGGTGCTACTGATGTTCATAGTAACTCCGGTGCTTCCCTAGGAGCTTGGGTTTTCTGTGCATGTGAATACCAACCCTATGGGCACATGCCTATCATGCCAGGGCTTTTCAAAAGGACTTCTATTCACTTCATATACACTACACACATCATATATCTCAAAGACATGGGAGCCCTGGGGAAAGTCCATTGCATTTCCCCTTGCAGGGGCATTGCTGGTCAGGTCACTCTGTACCTTTGTTCCTCTCGGCTCCTGTATGAAGCTCTCTTGGCAAGCATTCTCCCATCAATGTGTTAAAGGAGTGGAACATTAAAAAATGCACAAATTAACCACACTGATAGCAAATTAACTAATGCAAATAAATGCAAATTCAATGCATTACCCTGGCATGGAATGCTAATGAGAAAACAAGTCATTTAGTCAATCAAGGAAATATGCAAATAAAAAACATCCTTTTCCAAGGTACTTTGACACAGTAGTCTAAAAGAAATTAAATACTGCAACTGTACTTTGAGTGCATAAATTACTATTTGAGTAGTTTGCAATAAGAACATTCTACCTCGTGTTTTTATTCTGTACAGCTTGGCAATAGCAATATAACAAAATGCATTTTCTATTTAAAAATACTGCAGAAATGGTTTTTTTTGCACGGATGTGACATTTGAAGCTTAGTGCTGAAAAAAATCCCAAACAACTAAATGTGTTCAGGATACTGTTGAAAATTCAACCTTATTCAGTGCTAAATGGTACAACCAAGGAGTTTGTATTCCTTGAGAGATGACAAACAGCTCACCCCTCTAGGACCTGCTGTTGCAAGAAACATTTGCCTTTCTCCATGTGTGTATCTGAGGATCAATGCTGCAGGCCAAGTGTCAGATGACAAGTTGCTATGGGAGATCCACTGCCTCCATGGAAATAATTGCACAGGTGTTTTTGTGGATTATAAGCACATATTATTAAACACAGCACACAGAAAGAAGGGCCAGGGCCCAGTGAAAAGTACTGGTCATCACCTGTAGTAAAAAAACAGGATCAAGCAATGTAATCAAAGTTCCAGAATTAATTGCTGGAATATCAGGACTAACCAAATCAAGACACCAACATTGATAAATACCACTCTGCAGAGTTGTTGTCAAGGAGAGATAAGAACAACACTAGATACTACTCCTTTCTGAAGAGTAAGTTTCAGGTTAGGGGCTAAAAGGTACCAAAGATTTCTTTGCTCCTCCTTTGAACTTTTCCATGTTATATGCCAAGCCCGTTCCCTGAACAATTTAGGATGCAGTAATTACTTTCTAAAACATTTGAAAAGTAGCCATCTGAATACTTTGCCATGGTTGCTAAATTGAGTTCCACTCTTCTGCATCTGAAGAATCAGAAGCAAATACTTTTATGTCAAGAAATGGATTAACAGCTTTCTGGCAAAGCAGATTTCTTCCCATTAGTCTAATGCATTATGGAACAGCAAAATTACAGTACACTAAAATGTTAACCTGTTAAGTTCAATCAGCAGCTGTGACATGCTTAACCCCAACAATTTTATATGACTATAGTATGAAATTAATGGAAATGGAATTACTACTTTTTAAAGAAAATAATATACTTTCTTTTATATTCTTGTATATTTCTAATATACAGTCACTCACTGGGCTTTTTTACATGGACAATTACCTTCTCAAGATCTATGTTGATCTATGTTTCTTCTCAAGATCTATGAGACTGTGCTGTCTCCACAAAACCTATGTCAAAATAAATGTCAGTTTCTCTATAGCTGATCTAGCAAAAGTAAGCACAGAAGTGAACCCAGTGATGTAAAAGGGAATATTCAGCAGAACAAATGCCTAAATTTTCCTCTACTCCTGCCTCAAAGGATTTCACATTCTTTGCAAGTTCAACTATCCAATTCTTATTATTGGTAAATCCTAAAGACTTGAACAAATGACCATTTCTAGCTATCTAGTACTTTCCATTTAGTAAAAGGAATACCAATCAAAATTTGCATTTGGAATTGTCTTATTTCATTTGCCTGAAACAACTGAACTTGACTGAGCTTTCCATGGTGTGACAGACATTTCTTCAGGTGAGATAAATATTGTGGGTTTTGATGGACAAATGGAATGCTTAAAGGCTGTGTTTATTAATGTTATTTCATTACTTGCCATCTCTAATTATGCTGTATCTACACCAGAACATTTCTTTCTCTTTTTTTGGTACCTTCTTCCCAGCACAACTAAAGGACAAGGGTCTCTTTTTAGGTAAAACACTTGAAGACTGAGTGGCTTTACACATTTTTCAAGGTCAAAAGAGAAATCTAATGGAAAAAGTACAGTAAAGCATTTTAAAGATGGTGAAATTCTATAAAAAGGACTGTGAATTCACGGAGGGAAGGAGATGAACATGCTGTTCACCTGTAGCTCTGCAGTATAATTTTCATATCAAGTGTTAATGACAGGTAACCTCCCTAGAGATTTATTCATTCATTTTCTCTCAGGTACAGTGTATTAGCCGAAGAATTTTCTGCACAGCCATGATGTGAATTGCAATTAACGCTAAGCAGCCAGGGGTTGTTTGTTAGATTATTGGAGCGAGTGAAGCTGAATGACTCATTCTATGCTATTTACAGAAAGGAGACAGGCAATTCATCACAGAGAGATGTTAATGATAGACTACCTGGATCCCTATAGAGGAACGTCGACTCTTAAGAAACTCCTCTGCTTTTGTCACTAGAATGGCCTTGTCGCTGGTCCGGATGGAGGTGCTCTGGCTCTCGGCCGCGTGGCGCTGGGCTGCCGCCGTCTCCAGGGCGAGGTTCATGGCCTTGTTACTGTCCAGGCTGTCGGTGGAGTTGTACATCCCTCGCCCGTCCTGCGGCCACGGGGATATCCTCTGAGTCCGGCTGTCGTGATAGGCATCCTGGGTGGATTCTGTGCTGCTCTGTGCCGTGACGGAGATCAGCGGCTTGGAAGTGGTACGAGGGGGTACTGGTGGTGGTGTTTTTTTGTAACTTGTATAAGTTACAGCTGTTATTTAAATTAAAAGAAAAAAAACCAAAAACAAGCAAAAAAGGAAAAAGAAAAGAGAAAGAGAGAAATCAAGATTAATCTGATGACAGATTAATTGACAACAGAAATCACCTTAAGGCTGCTTAAAAATTACAATGGTGTAATGTTGTGCTCTTCATGAACCTCACTATTATTTGAAAGTGTGTCTCAGAGTCAGATGGGCATCCACAGAAAAATTTTATTTCAACAGGGAAGAAGGAAGGGGTGGAAATGGGAGTCCCAGAGAGTTAGTGAGGATACGTGTGTTAAGATTTGTGCTAGGTAGGTACACACTGGGGCTTCTGAGATTCTGGGATAAAGCTCATAAGAGAAATAAAGGAATATTTTCTTTTCCTGTTCTTATCAGCTGAACTGTGAGCTTTATGTGGATACAGTATATTAAGAAAACAGCATCAATATACTGGAACAAATTATTATTCAGCAACTCCTACTTTATGGTATGTCACACTTTAACCTTTTAAAATCCTTCCAGGTGCACTGATTGGAATTAGGGAAGGTTGGCTACTTACTTGTGTAAGAAGCATATAATTTAAAAATATCCACAATACAGTTAACAAAAGGAAATTCAAGGCATGTTAAAAATATTTTAATCTGTGCAAAGCTATTAAGACTTTGATGAGTAGAGCAGTTCTGAAGCTGGTTTAACATAGATTCTGTCTTCCAGCATAAGGCTCAATAAAACATCCAAGAAAACTCTACAGATGCAGAACTGTGCCAATACTGTTTCCTTATAAAATTTTAAAAACTTCATAGAGATTAATATTTAGTCATTAATATCACACAGTTGAATTTTCTAATTGTCTAAGCCCACTATACACTTTTTTTTGGTACTAATAAGAGTATTTCTGTTGTGGAAGTGCATTTTCCCAACGTACATATAATCATAATTAATAAAATTTGCAATTGATCAAAAAAATGCATTGTGATATGTATTTCTTTATTCCTGTGTGGGGAAACCAAGTCCAATTCACTTTTTCTATAGTTACAGGAGTAAGTTTGCCTTTTTCTAGTGTTACTAAATGGATTGACATTGCAACAGTGACTCAGGTAACCTTGGAATTGGGGTTACTTGAGTCCAAAAAGGATTCTACAAGAGTTCCCTTTCCCATTACACCCATATGGGCTGATGAGCAATGAAGTCAGCCTCCTCAGCTGTTTTTTGATATAAGGCTATGTTGCAGCTGTCTGGAATGAAGAGATCAGTTTAGGAATTAACACCTTGGACTGCAGAGTCTGTATCACCAGGCTAGCCTATGTGAACACTAAGTCTAGAGAAAATGACTCTTAATGTTGACTCTTGATAATCATGAATAAAAGTGTTATCATACATAAAAGAGAGCAAGGCAGAGCTAGTTCATTTAAAGAACATTTTGAATTACTACCAATGCCACTCAATTCTGGTAGAGATTTAGAGCCTTGCTCTGAGCTAAATTGCTCTAACAGAGTGAAACACATAAAACATGTGAAACATGCTCTTCAGAATCTGAGACTGGGCTTTTTTTGAAGTGCCATTTTGTTGTCCTATCACCAATCTCATGTCCTGTCAATTTTGTAACCAGCGGTTAAGAAGAAAGAAAAACTCAACATTTTTCAGATGCTTTAGGGATTACAGAAAGTTCACAGAAGGGGGAGGCTGTAAAGTTTGGAAATTAAAGACAGTGTCTAATGAACTCAAGCAAGGGGTCTGAGATATTTCCACTAAGAGAGTTGCCATAATGCTGCTCCCCCACCTTCCTCCTGCAAATGTAGATGCAAGTGATCAAATTGCTGGGAAACATTAGAAATAGAGACAATGGGGTGAAAGAGGGTGAACGATATCCAGCAGAGGAAGGCAATTTTACCTGTAACATTAGAAAGGTTATTGCTGTGATAACTACTTTACTGTTTTTTACATCTGCCTTCATGTAAAAGAATAGCAGTAAATGATGAAACATATGGTTAATGTGATAATGAAACATCACAAGCAGGTATATCCCTACTACTTGAGCAGCAGATTCCTTCTCTGTCTAATGAATATGAATGTTTAACTGCTGTTGCAACCCTTCATAGCTGACTTAATCTTCATTTGCATTTCTGAAAAAGAAAAATTCTCCTTGTGGCAAAACCAAAATAATTTAGTGCATTTTTTTCTTCCCCGCTGCCCTCCCCCCTTTTTTTTTCTCCCTCTAGGACTGAATATTTTATTCTAGAAAGTCTGATTATTTCACTGAAGTGACATGTTTTAAAGCCACCAAGTATTAGAGTAACTGCAGTATTCTGGCAAGCAATTGATCGTGAACACTAAAGAGGAATTAAAAATCCCGCAGTTGTTCAACAAGTAGAAGAAACCAGAAGAAAGACTGGAAGTTTGTGAGAAACTGGCTACATATTTACAGTGAAATATGGTAGGAAGAAATCCAATTAATTCCTATACAGTCATAGAGATCAAATATTGAGCAGAGAATAAAAAAATCCATCTCTACACTGTTAATGAGTTCATATCTGGGGTAACAGTTTCAGAGACAGAAATCTGGGACTAATTGGAGACTAACAAAATCAAGTAAGAGGATAGAGACATGCATTTGAGAGTCAAATTTTGCTACCAAATTCTATTTGCTTTAATCACCCAAGTGGTTCTAGTGAAGTAAATGGGATAACTCGGCATGTGTTGCTGACTTAAGGGATGACTATGTAACAGATTAGGGTCTTGTTACAGGAGAAAGTAACACAGTAATCCATAGTTTGCTGTTCATGCTTGAGTTTTGATCTCTAATAAATAAGTATTACCTTAAGGTCCGAAGCATGAAATTTTATGTCACTTACAAATTGTTTCCATTAATAATGGCACCTGGGAATATTCCTGTTATCAACAATAACATGTTTCTCTATCATGTCCACTTCTTGATCCTGGCAGTCATAAATACAACACATTATATATGGGAAGAAATGTTTCCTTCTCCTAATATAAAATGAACTTTTTATTTATCATCCACTTATGCTGATGGACAGGGGCTCCTGTCAGCTTTGCATCATTCTCTACCCAGTAAATTTTATTTGCCTTTGTAGTTATTAGTCCAAAGCAAGCATATAAAAGCTCCTCAGCTCTGCTTCGTGTCTTCCCCATTTTTTAATCCAAATTCTTCAAACTCCAGAGCTGTGGAGGATTTTTCTGGCCCCACAGAGAGGGCTGGTGCTGACCACTGTGGGACATAGCTCCATAGGGCACTGGTGATGAAAACTGAACTGGGAACGAGAAGACTGGGATGGAGAATTCTCATCTTCAGTGAGGAGAAGCTGGGTGTCAGAGGCAGCAGAACAGCAGAGGATGAGACCCAACACGAGGCTGGGGTGTGAAAGAGCACAACACCAGGAGCGCAGAGCTGTCGCAAAATGGCTTCAGACTGATTTAAATTGTGAACTTGAGCAGATGCCAGAGACCTGCTCCACATTTGGACACATAAAACATCAGTCCAGGATAACCTCCTCTTGTTTCTGTGCTGATCAAAGACTTCTGATTTCTTTAGTTTTTTAGTTGTTTTAATGTGCATATCCTGAACATTCCTGATATTTCTCTTACCAGTCCAGCTGCTGAGTAATGAAGCCCCGGCAAAGTAAAAGCAACAGCCCTCTGCCATGCTGTTAATCAGTTTGTAAAACCTAAAGCTGCTCTGGAATGCAAAGAAAAAAAAAGTAGATGGCACAAGACATAAATATGTCTTTTGCACGAATAAACTAGAAAAAGAAACTAAAATTTTCTTTCCAGTTGTATTCAAAGGCTACCTTGATATAGAATTTTTTGCCTAATTTAATAAAGTGGGAAAAATATTTTTTAAACATACATTGTCTCCATCTATTAGCTTATAATAATCAATCAAAATTATAAAATTGTAAAGAACTATTCTAATTCTAAACCATATGGGTATGTCAGACTTCCATTTGAATCAAAATATTAACTGCTTAGGTACTTGCCCCACTTAAATATAAACATGAGCAATTAGCTCCACTGAATTTTTCTTTAAGGAAGGACATTGTTAGAGAAATTGAGAGAAAGCAAAATGGTTCCATGCTGGTTCATAGTGGGCCAGATTAAACTCTGATGCAAGCCAGGTATAAATTGTCCAGGAGAAATAAGCTGGTAGCAATGCAGCACAACATGCACTAATTTGTCACCCAGTCAGGAAAAAGTGTAAAACGTCAAATTAGTTTTGTAAGGATTGATATTTAACTCCCAGACCCTCACATACACAAGATTGCCTATCAGTGCTGACTTTGGCACAGAGGTGGCTATGAAACCACTTCTGAAAACCACATTAATTTTTTTTAAGTGCTGTGTAATGCCAGCCAGGCAGCACCGGTCACAACCAGAATATTGGGCACTATGGCAATACTGCAGAGTAGCCAGGAAGATAATTCCAGCACTAGAGAACTGGCAATTGGTGGTTTGGATACACACAGTAGAAATACAAGGAAGATTTCCTGATAATTCATAAGCAACAGGATACTTTAAAATTTAACTGATATAGCTGGAAGCAGAATATCCCTCTTAATCTACTTTGCATTTGTCTAAACTTGCTAAAAGTTACTGTTGATACAGCTGTAGAAGTCAGCTATTCTGCCCATATTTCAGTGCCAACAGTTTATACTAGAAATAAAATTACTAAAATAAGTCAATTGCGATATAACTTCAGCTTAGCCATAGACCTTCAGAGACACAAGGCAGAAGGAGAGACGTGATCTATTTGAGGAAATAGCAGTGGCTCTGGGTGACATTCAGAACACCTTTTCAAAAGGCAGCCTTTTAATAAATCACCACTTTTGGTCCATTTGCAAGACAGAATCACCTGAGGGGTTTTTACAAATCGATATAACCATTAAGCACTTAGCCAAAATAACATTATTTAGGCTGAGATCACAAAGTTAGCTGGATGATGAATTTACATGAAAGCACCATCATTAAAGGAAATGGTTGTCTCTTATGACACATGGCAGGAGTAAACCGGATTTTCTGTTTTGTAGGGAGGTTTATTTAGAAGGAGGATAATTACTCTGCAGGGAGCTTGGAGCTGCCCTGGAGGCAGAGGTCCCAGGGGCATGTTGCTGAAGGCACACAGGGCTCCTCTGAGGAAACACAGCACCAGGAGAAACACAGAGCAGTTGCCCAGGCTGGCACCAGATCTTCTGCTTTGCACAGGGAAGGTGTACACCAACCTTGAAATTATTTTAGGAGAGGGAAACGAGACTGTCTCATAATGAAGGGCCATGATCAAATCTAATCCTGTGTCAAAAGAGTACTCAGTTTTTGGAATAGTCTTTTGACCATAGTGTATACTGTTCCAGCCAAAGGTTTTGAAAGTCCCAGCTAACATGACTGCCCCTGAAATGCCCTGAAATATCTTAACTGTTTTCCATCATGGTCACTAGAACTTCTGAGTTACTCCTAAAATAAAAACATATATATGGCTGCCTAACATTTACTTTTCAAAACACAGAATGATGATCATTAAATGAGCATTAAGAAATCAAAGGGGACTTTTGAGAAAAAAAAATCTCGGACACTAAAAGAGTTTATTTCTCACAAAAAGAATTAACTCTGATGTTAACAAGCAAAGGATGTCAAAAATAAAAATACAAGTCTCTATTTAAAAGAGAGGGTGTTGGGACTCATCTTTTTATATATGCCTCTTTTCAATTTCCATCTACATTGGTCTCTGATGCCAAACATCATTCAAAGGAGACTGTAGTGTAAAACAGGCCAGTTTAATTGTACAAAATAATCTGTTTTTCTTAGTCAAATTCTGAAATGTTAGTAATGGGGTTCCTTCTTGAATAAGTAATACCTTTAAAGTTCAGTCATAACAAAAAGATTTAAAAATCCTTAATTTTGACATGTGTAGCCTCTGGTATTTAATTAAGAAAAATTGATCTGTTAGAATGAAGAGGAAAAGGTTAAATCAGTCTGTTTGGATCCAAGCCTGCCATTTTCAATGTGTGCCCTCAGTGGCTACTTCAAAACCTACGCTACTGACTGGAGTCTCTACGTTCTCCTTTCAGTGCTGGAGCAGTATGTGCTCAGGCTGCACAGAAAAAAGAGTGATTTGCTCCATTCGAGAACATTAGTGCCTAGACAGGCACATGAATGTAAATGCAAGTCCTTTGGAGTGCTTCTCTTGCACACTCACTTGCACTTAATTTGAAACACTGTCTGTATGTGAGTGTAGGTGAGGTGAGGGAAACATGCCACATACAGCCCAGGGTTCTCCAGCCCTTTCCTTTGCTGCTCCCTGGAAAGGTCCACACCTTTGCTTGTTGCTCTGGTAGGGAAAGATCCCATAATTTCTGAGGGCTTTCCATGTTCAGGAGTTTGTCCATTTTTAAGGTAGTTGAGAGTAGTTTGTTTTCTTTTTAATTGTAAGGATATTCAAACCTTGCAAAAGTAGTCATTAAAACTTACCAACATCATACTGTGATCGAAATTCAAGAGATAATTTTGGTTTTAATTAATTCTTTTAATTAAATTTTGAATGAATTTCTTTCCAACAAAATCAGAGAGATACTTTAGCTATTAACCTATCTTCCTGCTTCTTCACTTTTCTCATTCAGCCCTCCATGATGAATCCTAGCCAGTAAAGGGACCAGAGGGTTTTTCAGCAGAGAGAGAGTCTTGAGTTTGAATATCCATGAAAAGACCCTGTTTCTTCCTTTTGAGATTAAATGGTAAGAAATGGTGAGATATATACATATCTATCTATCTATCTATCTATATATCACCATGATATATACATATATATATATATATATGCTATATAAAAATATAACAATGATATTTTGATGAGGTTTTTTTGAAAGACTGCTTCCACCCAGATGATTTTTATCAGCACAGTTTATATGATGGGTTGCATTTTATTTAAACTATATAACCGAAAGCATTTTCTGGGTAGTATGCATCTATGATTTGTAACCTTTTTTCCTGTTGGATCATTTTACATGTCTTATGATTAAGTAGAC
This sequence comes from Erpornis zantholeuca, assembly GCA_013400515.1. Lineage (NCBI taxonomy): Eukaryota > Metazoa > Chordata > Aves > Passeriformes > Timaliidae > Erpornis > Erpornis zantholeuca. The sequence goes on along the minus strand of VZTN01021323.1, from coordinate 185,140 downwards.
CTGGATATTTGTTATACGCTAAAGTCAGATGTTAACTGGTAGTCTCATGTTGACATAGTCTGTGGGGGAAAAATGTTGCATTTATCCTGTGCCAATATTTTAAATAGGGTCTTTTAGTAACAGTGAATTACATCATACCTTCAAGACAGTTTTTGAGAACTGTACATGGGAATCCATCTCACATCAGTCACTGAAAAAAACCAATCATCCAGGTCTAAGTTTGTTGTCCAATCTCTTTTAGAATTATTGTGAGAAAAATAAGCAAATCTGGGGGCAATTCTCAGCCATCTTACATGCTTATTTTACCAGGAAATGAATTGTCCTGTGTTTTTGTCTGTCAACCATAAAGACAATCAAAGACAACCATCTCAAATCAAGACACCTAATTTTGACAGTTACCATCACTGGAACTGTTCAAGAAACAAGTGGGCCTGGCACTTGATTTAGTTAACAAGGTGGATCCAGTCAAAGGTTGGACTCGATGACTCTGGAGGTTTTATGCAACCTTAATGATTCTATTGTGGTATGAAATGCCTAAAGGTATGAGATAAACTCCAGCCAAAAGCTCTGCCTCTGGGACACTGGTTTGCACTGGGACATAACCTCTCTTGCATTTTGTTACCAGTGCTCATGGGAAAGGCGGGAGCTTCATCTGCCCCGTTCCACGTGCCCTGTGAGCTGGATGGTAAAGCAAATCTGAATGGAATTTACCTGCAGTAATGATTGAAACCTACTTTCCTGCACCTTGATCCCTTCTGCTAAAGCTGCTACATAGCAGCCAGTACCAGCTTTGCCCAAGGTATCTTCGTAACTCCCGACAGGTATGAAAAGCAGCCCATCTGTATTTCTGTAATTTTTTAGAATTAAATGCACAGTTGGAGGCACTAGACCATTCTGTTAATCCCATTGAAAATATTGATATTGAAGTCAGTGGAATCTGACCAGTTCACACCAACTCAGGAACTGGACAGTTATATTAACATATTACTGACATAGACAAGAACTGCACTTCTGATAGACAAGTTTTTATAGAGTTTTTTAGAATAGCACATCACTGAGACATTGCTGCCGAACAAATTACATATAAAAACCCCATTTTTTTAAGCAGGAACTGTCTTTGACATGTCTCTGCTAAACAGAATCTGTACAGCACTTATAAAAACTACTGAAATCATTAGTATGACACATAACCTCGATTAAAATTTACTGGGGTAAGGCAAAATTAATTACTGGATGTGTGGTGTGGGTTTTTTTGGTTTTTTTTTTTGGTTTTTTTGGGGGGTTTTTTTTGTTTGGTTTTTTTTTTTTTTTTTTTTTTTGGGGGTTTTTTTTTTTTTTTTTTTTTTAAAAAAAAAAAAATTTGTGTGTGCAA
>VZTN01021323.1:132595-183760 GCA_013400515.1 Erpornis zantholeuca | reverse complement strand
TTTTTTTAAAAAGAAAACAAATCTGTGTGTGCAACATGTTAGTCTCAATATTCAAAGTAGATTCTTTTAGGTTTCAGTTCTGTACATCTATCTGGTTTTGTACGGGAAATTAACAATTAAGTGGAAATGTGACCACTAAATTTGGAAAAAGCTGGAGCCACTACAGTCTCCCTGGAGAAGAAAAGTATAAAAGGACTTACTATAATCAATTCAGTGCACAAGATGTTACCTCCATATTGAGAAACTTAGGTCTGCAGGCAGCTCCATGTTATAGAAACGATAAAATCTGTTTTGACAGTGTAATTAATGTTAGTCTCAAAACAGAAATGCAAATCAAACAAGACATCAAGATCAGAAACTGTAGGTCTTTGCTAAAATTAAAAGGGATGTGGGCAACACAAACCTCATAGATTGCTGATGGACTGGTTATAAAGGGTTCTATTTTAGATCAGTTAATTAGCAAGAAATTATAGCCTAACCAGTATCCTGTAGATGGCACGGCTAAGTGCTGACAGCTGTACTGCTCTTCTAAACAGTTCCTATGTGCCTCTAAAATACTGAAGCTTCACTAAAAAACACCATCTCAGTTTTTCACTTACAGGAAGGAAAAATGTTCCTTTAACTACATTTCATTTTCAAAATGTATGTGCAGCTTTTCAGGAATACAGATTGCATTTGTCACATCATCAACACACTAAGAGACAAAGAGAAAAAGGAGTTCCAAACACTAAGAATCTCTCTTCTTCTGCTAGTCTTTTCACATTGAAATAAAACAAAAACTGAAAATGTTTTTCAGTAGAATTTTTTCTTGAACTCCCACATACCCTTCTCGTTCAGTTAAATTAATTTCCATCAGCCTCCTAAACCCCCTCATGAATATATTATGTAGGTTTCTAATGGTTTTGTTTTTATATTTTCTATTCTCCTTCTTACAGTAACTATGTGTAGCTTGTAATTTTATTTGATTTACAGTTAGGAATTCCTAGATGAATAGGATGAAAAAAACAATTTGCTTACTTACCTTTAAGAAAATGTTGCATAATTTTATCACTACATTATGATAATATTCTGACATTAAAGAACTTAAGTGATTACTAAATATTTTAAACAAATGTAATTTAATACCTTTAAACAACTAATTTAATCCATGGAGAACTATAAGTTTGGACACAAACTGAGAGTGCTCTTTTTTGTTAAATCAAATAATCATTTTACTCGAGAAGCAGATGGAGTCAGCATGAGTGTCAAAACCAGTGCTAAGAAAGCCACTTGCACGCTCTCAGCCCTGTATTTAGGTGTAGAAAATTATGCTACTGTGTTTTGACCTCTCAGCTTTGTAAGTCGGAGAATGGTTCTCTCAGTTATCCTTGTTTTCAGTGGGACCAGAATTTAACCTTTGCTGTAATCCTATAATGCAATTTTAATAGGTTTAACTTTTGCCTTAGATTTATGAAAGTTAGCTAGCTATACAATACAATCATTGTAGACTATTTTAATAGACAACAGAGAGAAATAAGGATGTCCAGAGGACCACTTCTTTAATAACAGGTACAATTTAAAAAGGACATATATAGCTATTGGCCATAATTGCATATTAATGTGACTGTCTTTGACACCTACATTTTAGATATATGTATCATATGAGATGAACTTTTATGACTGAAATTTATATCATTTCTTTGATTGGGGGAAGGAGACAGAGTGGAAATATATGTATTTTTCTGGACACAGGAATGTCCCAAAAGGCAAAGAAATGCATATAAAAACCATGACTTGTTGATGTGTCCTTGATATACTGTTTTCATTCTCTGAAGGCCAAGTGATAAGTTACTCACTTCAAACTCCATATCTTTCCTAACCCTGGATGCCCTCTAGCTGCCCTTGAGAAGCAGTAGTGTGCTGCTGGGGTTGCTCTGGTATTTGTGGTTTCCAGTGTGTATATTTTAATGGACTACATACTGAGGCTGGACCTTGACCTTACAGCACACAAGACTTTGTTGGGAACTATCAAAGTGCTATTAGGTGACAATAAAACACCTCAGTGTAGGTTGGGGTTTGTTGATTCTCTGTTGGTGCACAATAGGATCCATACATTATATTCAGTCTGAGTCAAAGACTGCCTAGACAACAGCTTCTTGTCCAGAATGATGCGATTCTCTTCTGGTCCTGTGTAGATGTCTCAAATGTCTCAAAGGGTACCAGCCAATTGCCTTTGAACTAATCCGAGTTTGGTGTTGTGGGAACTTAGACAACTAGATTGTACAAAAGCATCTATGTTTAGTTGACTTGACCTGGAGGCTAACCCAACACAGTTCAACTAACCTGCCTGGTCAAAGGCTAATTCTATCAGGTTATGCCCTAGGAACGTCAGTGATTTTAGTATCCTTTTTTTCCCTGATGATCTGGAAAAAAATCTTTACATTTTAAGTACCAGGTTTATCAATTGTCTTTCTAGGGTAGATGTGAATCTGGATAAGTTTCCTGATGCAGAAACAGACTGACTAATGTTTGCATACCTAGCATGGCAAGGAATGTAGTTCCAGTGCACATATCACCATTACGGCTCCTGAGCATATATCTTCAACAAAAACCACGACTGAATATATGCAGAACTTCTGAGAAGACTCCTTAGAGGTTACTTTCTTTCACAGAGGAACCCAGAAGGAGAAGCATGGGCAGGGTCCTTCCTTCTTTTTCACGGCAAGGAAGCACAATGAACTGGTGCTTCCAGGGTCACCCACCCTGTGTGCTTCCCTCAACTGCACAGACCCACCAGAGGACAAAGCCCTCTGGCAACCTCAGGGTAAATAGCTGGGCTGAGATTTACATCTGTCTCTGTGAGCTCCTACCATGTCAGGAAGGGTTCAAACACTTAGCAGTGAATCAATTTCTTTTCATGTTATATTTTTCTGATAAATTCTTCTAATTTTTTTACCATAAAGAAAACATAGTGGAGAAAACTTCGTGAACAGACTAGCTTTGAAGCCAAATTCTGCCAGGGGAGGGAGCATAGAAGTTCTTTTCAATAAAAAAAGAACCTTCTGTCTGGAAAATCCAGTGGATTACAGAGGAATTTTGTCAAGCACAGAACAGCAGGACCAAGGAAGAAACACTCATTACACATTTTTTAAACTAACCATAGATGGAAGGCAGTGACTTCATTATTTATCTTTGACTCTGAAGCTAATCTGTACCAGGGAGAATAAAAATTATGAAAAGTTCTTAGCTACTGCTCCAACTGCTTTCATGCCTCATCAGCCTGAAGAGGCCAGGCAGCCCTGATTAGCACAGCCTTACTCCATCTCCAGGAATCCCAGAGTTGTGAACAGTTGTGACAGACCCTTGGCCATCCTCTGTCCAACTCCTGGAACCAAAGTGTTTGTGTCACCTTCATCCCTGGGCCACTTCCACCATGTAGAACTGCTAGTGAACAGCAGTGTCAGCATAGCAGCAGAACTTCAATAGGTTTAAAAAAAATAAAGACTAATTATGCACTCAAGATACACCCAGAGCTGTGAAAATTATGTGTGTGCATCCAAGTGTAGAATTGGGCTCGTCATTTGCTAGGATAAGATTTGTTCTCACAGTATAGGAACACAAGCTGGCACAGCATCAAAGGATTAACTCAGGATGCCCAAGTGCTCCCAGAGATAGATGGTGTGTTTCCTGCAGAGAGTTGGAGTGTCAAATAATTCCATGGAGCCCCAAGAGTAATTAAGGAAAGTCAACATAATAAATTATGATTGAGAACACAGCCTTCTATATCTTATTAGGACTCCATGTTTTGTGTTTTTAAACATACCTGTTGTGAATTCCACTGCTAGCTATTACTTAGCAATGGATACCAATAAAATCCTCTCAGACTAAGCATTTATTTCTATTAAGAGAACAGAAATTGTGGAGATGTAACTTCTTGCATATGTTTTCCCCTATTTGGCTGGGTTTTCCTAGCCAGAGTGCATCATATTAAGAAGATCCAAACAGCCACCTGGATGAAGTATCTCATACTTGAGGAAATAAAAGAAAATCACACATCTATTGCTCATAAACTATTTTTCTTTTAAGAACGGAAAGCATTTTTCTCAATTTTTTTATTTGTATACATTTATAAAATTCCCTCTGATCTTTCTCTTCCCCAGGCTGAGCAGTCCTGACTGTTATGTTTTTCTCATGGGAGGGGTGTCAGATATAGTAGCACCATGGCTTTTGCCCACCTTTGGTATCCTCATATATTGAAAAAAAGCCCAACTAACCAGCAAAACCTAAAAATAAGAACTAATGTTATTAATGTTCAGATAGCAACCAGTGAATCAGTCCTTTTAGGGTCTGAAGGGGTAGCTGTGCTATGGAACAGTACAATTTCTCTGTGAAACATCATATTCTCATCCATTTACTTTTGTAAGTACATGATTGTGCAATCAGTTCACTGACCATGAGATTTTTGTAGCTAAATATCAAACATGGGCTGTAAAAATTCATCCTACATAGCCCTTTACTTGAAAATGAAAAGCTGGAAATAGCTTGGAGTCAGGACAAGGGAAACCTGCAATTCCTCAGGCATCCTGAGTAATTGTAGGAGCTCTAATTGAAACCTCCCTCATCCAATGTGACCTTGTTAGAATTAATTGGTTTTGGAATTAGAGCTCAATAGTTCAATAAATGTGGAATTCTCTGAAGTTTACTCATTGCCAAGCAGAGTACAGCTGACTGACAAAAGACAGTTCTCTACTTTTCTTCTTCAGTGAAGTCTTTAGGAAGCATGAGCTTAGTTGAGCTGCTCTGAATCAGATAAAAGGAGGTGCATGCACAACTGAGAGAATTGTTAAGGTTGGAAAAATCTGACAGATTTGCATTATGGTACATTTTCTAGAAGGATTAAAAAAATTATGCAGTATACTGGCAACTTTAGGCTAGTAACTATATTCCCTAAATCCAGCAATGCTTCATGCTAAGTTTCCCTCAAGATTAGCAGGAAATGTCTGAAGTGGGAGAAATTACTTAGGACTGATATTTAACATAGGACATAAATCCATACATAAATCCAGGATGCCTTTATGTACCATGACCAAGTCCCCATTGTGCTGGAGTCCATAGCTAGGTGGATTTTTTTATCATTATCCCAGTAAAAAAGTACCGTTGTAGCCAAAAAACCTGGGTTAGAGGAAAATGTGGAGTAATTTTAAGAAACTGAAAATGATCCTCTCTTTTATTCATCAGACTGAAAACCAAAGAACTTAACCCAGGCCACTTAGTCCATGCTTGTTGCTGGTGAAGGATGTAATACACCTGATTGAATCACATATTTAGTATTTCTGGCTTAGCTATTTCAATTTGACTATAAAAGCAATATACGCTGAGAAGATATTCCACCTGATGGGTGAACATCCTGAGCAGTGTCCCAGAGAAGCAGTGTTTCTCTCAATAAAGATGAAAATGTTTTGTACAATGTATAATAAAATCATCAGAAAGAAGTACCTGTGCCCCCACACCTGAACAGATGATAAGCTGATGTTCAAGTTGGCCAGAAGTGCAAATAGCAAGTAACTTTCTTTCTCAGGGAAGGGATTTTAGCATGTTTTTCTGCTGCACAAGAGACAATGCTGTTACCTCCACTATTCAGTATTTCTGCATTCACAGTAAAACCAAACTAAAAAAAACCTGTGAGGAAACATTCTGAAATAGTCTCTATGGAGTGAGTAATATAAAGGACTCTCTCCATATACAGAACTTGTAACAAAAATAAGTTGACCTCAGGAAAAGGGGAAACAAGGGAGGGAGTGATTAATGTCTTCCAGATGTTCTCATTGGTTATGTTTTCATAGTACAGTCAAGCGTTCTACCACGATATCTGAGCTGCTTCTCAGTAAGAGAAGCCAGGTGTTGCAGGTGGGATAAAGCATTGGTGTGGCACTGCTCCCGACCTTCTGCACTCCATCTCCCAGCAGGACACCACAGCCAGGGCTCCCTGTGGGCTCGGCTGGAGGTGACACAGCCGCAACAGCTCCGGCAGCCTGTGCTTCGCACAGCACTGGGCCTCACTCCCCCGGAGCCACCGGGAAGGAGCATGCCGAGCTGACAGTAGGAAGACGTGCTTAGACAACAGGGAACCGGGCTGGTGCTGCCTGGGAAAGTTACCCAGGTTTTATGAACTCTTCCTGAAAAGTGAAGCATTGCTTGCAGGAGTAGCAGAGCTGTAAGTCAGTAGCACTTAGGATGACTACTGCACTCAGTGACTTCCCATTCAGGAAATTATATGTTGTCTGTGATGGAGGAACGAGGTGGGAGGCAGCAGCAGCTGGAGCTGTATTTTCTCAGCTGTGCATCTGACAGCTGTGACTGGATATGGTTCAGAGACAGAAAGCATATGCTGTCATTCAGCGCTTTTAACATCAAGTGTCTTTTACTGGTTCATTATCTCTTCACAAAATGAAACGTGATGGCTGGAAGTGCCCTAACCTCAGTAAATCAAGACTCTCAGCAAGGGTCACACAGAGCCCAGATCTAGCTTAGCATGGGCTAGCAATGCTGGCTGCCTCCTTTGCATTGTCACTTGTCCCATATATTTACACCTGGGGCAACAGGGAGTGCCCTACGCCTTGTCACAATCTCCTTCAGTGGTGGAGAAGACTGGTTCTGCAAATAAACTACATGGATTCGTGCAGAAATTAGGTGTTCTTTAGTACCAATGTTTCCTCAGGCTTTCTCTGTAAAGTCATATGCCCTTCAGAAGAGCCCAACACTCGTAGCTCTTTTTCCATCTATTAGAAAGCCTCATTAGCAGAGTCCATTAATAATGTCCCACATAACATTCATTGTAGTCGCAACCGTCCTACCTTCTGAAAGCTGTTAATGCACCTAGGAATACTTTAGGAAACTGCATTCTGTAAATATATATTCTATACTTTTGTAATTTAATTCATAGATCAAATACTACTATTTTATTTTAGGTTTACATTTTTTGTTACAAGAATTAATTTTCAGCTAAGCTTATGCGTTATGAATTAATTGCTTTACAACAATGGTAAGAGGTAGTCATGACCTATATCACTAAAATGGAATGGGATAATTAAATTGAAATTACTCTTAATTTTCTAAAGAATTCCTTTAGTTTCTTTGCGAAGAAGAATTTGTTACATCAGAAGCAAAAAAGAAATGAATGCAATTTTCCTAAGAATTCAAAAGACTGAATTGGAACTAAAAGCTGATGTGAAGGTCTGACCTTTTTGATATTTATTTTAATGAACCCCATATAAATGTCAAATATCTGCCAACACCATTTTCACATTTCAGGCAACTGCTCCTTTACAATTTTCAGAGAGAGAGATGGAGAAGTAAGATTTTTTTTTTTAATTATAGTAATGATAAGAAATGAAGTATCTCCCTCCAAAGTGACAGGCTGAAGAGAGAAAAATGGAAGAGTCACCCCTAGGGTTTTAAAAACAAGAATGTATTTGGCAACTAAAATTTCCCATTGAAAGTGAATCACACAATCCTTACTCTTCTTGTATATCAGATAATTATTTCTGATTTGCATATTTGCCTTATATAGAAGCTGAGGACAAACTTGCTTAGTGGCAGAGAGGTGATATCTTAAATACAGAACCACACTCAGAACTGTATATAGTCCATAGGCTGGAAAATAATTTTGGATCAGGAAAACACCTCAAATAATCTTATTTCTCCAGATTGTCAATATCACCTCAGCCCAACAAAACATTTGTGGGCAAGAAAATCTATTTGATAAATCATTTCTGAGATGAGGAAGAAATTATGCGTGAAATGAAGGTTAAAGTTTTCAAAACCACAGTATTTATCCAGCAGGCTACTAATCAATGCAAAACATTTTTCATAAGTATGAAAAAACTGTGATGCAAAATACTTACTACCTAATCTTGTATTTTCCCAAAAATACTCTATTATTCAGCTTTGTCACTCTAGAGAAAATAAAATAAATTCTTTTCAGTGAGAATTTTGGGCTTATCTAGCATATAAACTAAAGACAGTTGAGGTTAAAATCAGTCCACATGGTAACCAAGGTAATTCTGAAAATATTCCAATTCAGTACTTGGAGTCAGACTCCAAAATAGGTATCTATTTGTGTCCTTTGCCATGGAAGGTGTCTTCATAATGATCCACACAGTAATATATGATAAAGATGAAAATTAGTCTCTGGGGTAGCAATAAGATCTCATTTTATATCATGATAGCATCTCTATTAATTAAAGGACAGAAATCCCTAGAGGGGGCACTGTGAGCAATAATTTCTAGTTTTACACAAAGTTTTATATAACAATTAAAATACTATGATTAAGATAAAATAACATTTTGTGCTTCTTCTGGAATGCAAATTATTCAACCACAGCTTCCGTTCTAAGCTCCCACTGTTCTGTTATACAACAGATATGTCAAGCAAATAATTAAAAAAGTATTTTTATATGATACATTTCGAGCTCACTTTTACCTTTTGTAGATGGGTAGCCTGCACCACAACTTAATAGTACTTGACAAGGACAATATTATAATTAGGAACTGACATCAACATATTTGGAAATGTAGAAATGAATTTGAATCTGTTTACAAAGAATACATCTTTCCTATAGATTTCATTTTAATTATTTAACTGCTCTCTGTGCAATCTTTTCTCTACCAATACATGCTCATATTCTAAAATTAACAAAGCCATTAGTCTTTGCTAAGCAACTAATAAGAGAAAAGAAAGTTGACAGAAAAATGTTAAAAGACCTTAACAGTGAGTTATAACAATGATGCTAATGGCTACTGATGAGTAATAGCAGACGTGTGAAGCTTGCCAAAACGTTTGCAACTCACTGTATTGATACAATTGGTTACACCTGCCCTAAAAGTAATTAATTACCTTTTAAATTAATTGCATTTGAGTATTTAGACCAAAATTTTTCATCTTGCTTCTCTTATTTTGGTGTTTTAACAACCTACATTAAAATTAGCAGAACTAATCTCATTTAGAAGATCAATTACTTGATAGATAAACCACATTAATGTCTAACAATATTGAAATGATCCCATTTGCACTTGCATTTTTATATTTGCACTTAGATAACTCTGTGTATGTGAATGAAGGTCAAAAACCCAGGTCCATTATATTATGCATGCAGGATTCTTCCCAGAAGGAGCTTATTTCAAGATGTAGCCACAATGGTATTACAAACTTAAGACTGTTGCAATCAAACATTATCTCTACACAGGGAATATGTTTCCAGTGTCACACATCCTTTTAGAAAACAAGCTGATACATTTTTACATGCAGAGCAGGGGAAGGGTCAGTGGAGATTTGCTTACCTGTGGTTGACCTGATGGTTGAGGTGATGTTGGAAGATGTCAGCGCAGGTATACATTCATCATCTTGGGAATAGCCTGCCTGAATGGCACGCAAGTAACTGTGGCTTCTTGTTCGGAAACATCCAGGGAGGTCAAGGGCATCCATTGCCTGAGCTTCAACTTCACTAAACACTGATTCACACACCGATTCAAATTGCCCATTAACCTCTGCTTCACTCATCTGAATAAACAACAACAATGCATTTGATTTTTGACTTGCTTTTTTGTGATCATCACGGCCTCAACATCTCAAATGGACACCTGTACATTGATGAAGAACTGTTTTAGCAAATAGTTAAAATGTAGTAATCCCTTCTGATCACATTCACATTCTTTAACTGACATCAGCTGTTTACACGTATATATTAAGTGCATCACACATGCTATACATTAATGTTACATTTAATATCTTTTGGCATAGCTGAGAAGGGACCCAAGCCAAACTCACTCCCTGGTTAACTGGGTTAGTTGCTCACTACCATGGAAGAATCTTTTCTTCAGCAGCATTATATAAAATCTAATACTTCTCCCAGCAGGTGTGCTGCAGAACCCTGTCTGGCAGAGCAGCCCAGCTGTGCCTCCTGTACCCTCTACCAGGGTGTCCCCTTGGGGTATTTCAGCAGCACCCTCCAGCTCCCTGCAGGGCTTGGGCAGCTGGGAGCATCTACCTGCTAACCCTGCTAACCCATGCAGGCTGGGCATGATGCAACACTGTGCCTTTTTTAGAGGCAATTTCCTTGATAAACAGGGCTAAGGCAGAGTGGCCAGGCTTGGGGAACCTCTCGGTAGGTAACCATATGTTGCTGTTTTGAAGATTTGTGCCTTAATTCTAACTTCAGCATTTTCAAAGGTTCACTGAAGTCAGCCTTAACTATCTGTAAATGTACCTGAATAATTTAATATAGTGTTTATCCAAAATCAGAGAGGAAATTAGCGGTGAACAGATAATTGCATGACTTTCTGAAAATAATTTTTTTCTAAAAAGTGAGTGCTAGAAGTCAGAATCAGTGTGAATAATTTTACAAGTTAAATTTATAGCATGACTAAATGGAACATCCAGTTGATATTAATTTTCCTATAGAGCTGCTAAGTGCTCCTAGTGCTTTATTCTTACAGAAAGAGAGTCCCTGCAAATGTTTCAAATGTTTTAGAATTTTGGTTGAGTAAATGGAAATTGTATACAGAAGTTCTGATAATTATGAATAACCGGTATTTTAATTTTGTGTAAGACATTTTGGCTACTAAAACCCTTCTGAAAGGAATTACATTACTCTTCATAAAATTTGCTTTTAATAAAATTAAGTAGACTAATGCAATCTCAAAGAGATTAAAAAAAACTTACTCTGAACTATTTTGCAAGATTGTTGATCAGGAAATATATGGTAATTTAGACCATAAACTGCAAGTCTTAACCACTTCTTTCAAACTAAGGTTACTGACAAGAGAAAAATAAAAGTTTCTAAACTTAAATTTAAAAATATAAACCATGGAAGTCAGCATTCTTCTTGAGCCTATCCTTTTCTGGTGTGAAAAAAGAAGGATCTCACAACAAAAAGGCACAAAAAATACCACAAAATATACAAACTGCTCTTATGTAGAAGGAACAAGAGGACAGTGTCATGGAAAAAGAACAGGAAACAGCAAATGTTCAGAACTTGATATTTTAATACATTTGCTTTGTAATATCTATTTTGTAATATCTATTAAATGCATTTATTAATGGTCTGGAAACAGTTGGACTGTGATGTAGGGAGTGCATGGCTAACACAAAGTTCCATAGGTTAGTGAACACTGAAAAAGTAAGGAACTATATCCCGCAGGTTTAGTTAATCTGGCCAATTGAGCAATCTACCTGCAAATGAAATCTATTGTGGAAGCCTTCCAGGTAATACACATGGAAATGAACAATTTTAGCCACTACTGAAACCAATTAGTTATTATGGACAGCTCAGTGAACATCTCTGTGCACAGACATGGTCAAAGAGGCAGAAGACACTAGAGTAGTTCCATGTGATAACAGTGTTAGGTGACAGCCAACAGCATTTGCTTCAAATGCAGGATCTAATCCATGTGAAACTTTCTCAAAAGCAGAATATAATAAAACCAGAATATAATCAAACCAGAATATAATCAAACCAGCATAATAAAAACCAATGCGTGGTGGGAACAGTTTTCACGAGGGAGCTGTGAAAAAAATAGTGAAAGGTTTGGAAAATGACTGACCATTTCTAATTCCAATGTGTGCTACATAAGATTATACTTAGAATTACTTCACAGAAATTAAGGAATTTGACTGAAGGGCATTAGTCAGGTGACTTGCCCCTCCCAGCTCTCTACTGACAAGCATTTCCAGAGGGCTCTCAGCCCACTTGGGATGTGCACTGTCCTGGAAGAAACGCTTTCGCTCCATTAACTACAGAGGAAGCTTTAGTTGTTGCCTCAGTTAAAAGCTTCAAGTTAGATCAGTTGAATCCAGGCCTGAACAGCCATGCAGTACAAATTGAATATGAGTGAATTTAAAATTGCTTTAAAAAGATTTCCCTTTTAACATAACCATTGTGTATGTATACCCTTAGGTGGCTCACTAAATGGTCAAAGAAATATTAAGTAACATCTCTGAGGAGAAGGCAGGGCCCATCTGTCATTAAACAACACAGGAAAGAAAAGTCAGGACCTATAAAGATTAGAAACATTGGGAATTTTATGTAAAGTCCTCTGCTAAACAGAACATGCACATACTTCTTATGGCTGCTCGCACTTCAGGTCTGATTCAGACCTCACTTACCACAAGTTAGCACTAACTAACAGACATAAAACCAGTAGGGAGGAAACCTGTACCTTTTCAGAAGACTCCATACATAGAATTTTTTATGGGACTCATTCTTTCACCCAAGAAGAGTAAGAGATTTGGCTTAGGATAAATCACTGCTCCTTTGGAGCATGATTTTTTTCAATCTGTATCTTAACCTGGCAACTCACATTTACTAAAATCAGAGCAGGTCTTTTCAGAGGAGGAGTATTGTAGGAGTGTACTCCTCATGCTCAGTCTGAATCTTCTTAACATTTAAATATTTAATATGGACTGAAAATAAAACCATCAGTATTTATATTTTTAATGAAAAACAAATGGAAAATATTATGTGGAGTAGCATCTCTTTGCGTCTAGCATTCAGAATTTTCTTGAAATTTTGAGTTACATTCCTTAGAACTGAATTACTTCAACAATTCACATCCTCAGGTTGATATTAATTTAAAAAACCCCCAAAACCTAAAACCAACCACTAGTAACAACTCTCATATCTGCAGTTAACCTATAAGAAAAGTTATAACAAGAATTTCCCACCTGACTAACACAGCTGGCCTGACTGAGCGTGCTCACTGCTCTCATATAGCTCTGATTCCTTGAGCGAAACTTTGGGGAATTGTAGTTTGCAGAGGGATCCAGGTTGTGACCCCCAGGCACGTCACTTGCAGTTTGAAGGTAGCTCTGACTACAAAGGAAAGAGGAAGAAAAAAGGAAAGGGTGTAAAACTACAGATGGAATCAATTAGGACACTAAAGACAGTAATTTGTATGAGACTCACAAACCCACTCCCCCGGGTCCAATCTTACTCCATGTAAAGCATCATAGATCTGTTGTAGTCAAATGTCTTAGCACAAGCAGAGAATCTGTGGGTCTGCTACCTAGATGGTATGAAATTTTAAGTCTTTGCTATATTTAAACACCATCAATCCTCCTGGCTATTAAGGTTGAATTTTACTAGAAGACAATGTCTAGGTCAACAGGAACGAAAAACAGAGCTAAAGCACAAACCAAAGTAACTAAAAATCTTTCTTCATAGATAAAATCTGCTACTTGTAATCTGGTTTTCATCAGGGTGTTAGGCATCAAGAGACCTTTTATCTTCAAAGGATTGATATAGTTTTACAAAGATTAAAATGTCCCATATTCAGCTAAAAAAAAAATAATAATAAGGTGCTTAGAGCAACTACATGAAGCTCTAGTTCTATTACAACAAATTTCCCATTTTGCATGGCTGGGACTGTAACACCACACTGAGCCCTCTTCACTATGCTTTCACACCAAAGGCATGCTAGTCTTCATGTTTTGTTTTAAATGTATTGATTAACATTCCAGGAAAATAAATAAACCTAAGAAAAGCTCAGTATTTTGCCTTGAATACAAAAAATTAAAGTCTCAAACATGGTACACCAGAGTTCTCAGAACCTCTATAAATCATATTTTAGAACTTTCTCCTTTGGATCAGTGCAGAAATTATTAATGTGCCTGACAATATTTGGTTTCATGTGGTAAATAGGTATTTATATTTATTCCTTAAAGGTAGCTTTAACAAAAACTGGTTCTGGGAAAGTAGATTTGTGCAAGTTGAATGCCTAATATTGGCCATACAGTTACTTCATGCTGAGCTGGCAGAGTTGGTCAGTCCAGCAGGGTCTGTGACATGTGCCTGGGCTGTTGGACATTTCCCTGTGAAGGGTTAAGTTTCCTCCCTGGAACAACCAGACCACTCAGTGAGTGAGAAAGCCACAGAGTTGAACAGATTAATTGCTGCCAGATTAATCACAACCTGGGATCTTGTTTTCAGTCCGTATTTATCAAACACTGAGCATGACCTTAGGTTGGTGCTTGAGGAAGAACTCAGCCTTCCTCACGGAGTGGACACGACCTGAGTCTGGATGCAGTCCTTGAGGAGCACTCAGGGAGGAATCTCAAACATTTTATCATGGCTTTGCCTAGAAAAGCAGAATACTGAGATCCACCTCCCTGTGTGGCCATTCCTTTGATGTCTGACGTGATGAGCCAGTATTCCCTCACACCACCAGCTGCAAGAGCTGATGGAATTTACAGACCCTTATACTTGGGAGATCTGCTCTCAAGCATTTCCATGTGTTCTCCCACCTCAGGGTCAACACAGAAATAGCCTTGCTTCCTCTTGCATTTGCCTTAGATTCACAGAATCACTTACTTTGGAAAAGGCCTCTAAGATCATTGAATCCAACTGTTAACTGAACGGTGCCAAGCCCACCACTAAACCATGTCCCTCAGCACTGCACCTACATGTCCTTTAAATACCCCCAGGGATGGTGACTCAGCCATTTCCCTGGGAAGCCTGTTCCAATGCCTGATAATCCTTTCAGCGAAGAAATTTTTTCCTAATAAATTTGCTAGAGCGTGTCCAAAGAAGAGGAACAGAGCTGGTGAAGAAAAAAAAAAAGGATGGATTTTGTTTTCATCTTTGTTCAAGGCAGGCATTCTTTCAAAATCCTAAAAAATTTCCCCAGAGAAAAAACCAATTCATTTCTTCCTGTCTATTCAGTTCCTTCTGTGAAATGTCTCTGTAACCTCATGCCAGAGATAAACTATGTAGAAACTATGCTCTAACTGCTAAAACCAAAATGAAAACGTATGAGATTACTGCAGCTATGTGTTCAGAGGTTAATTAAGTCATTACAGTTGAAGTGATTCTATGATTAAGATAACAGTGTGATAGTGGGCCTAATTTGGTTCTAGATGATAAAAACTAGAGCTGTAGGAGCATTTTTTTTGTTCCCATAGGCATGAAGACAAATATAATAGATTAAGTGAAGTGGTGCAAAGCCCCACTATCTGCATTTAGTTGCTGGATGTAACGAAACTTCCTTTCCTCTATAGGAAGGCTGATGACTGACAGCTGCTCTATGTCATTCTCATTTTTTGCATATGCTTTACTTAATCATGGAATGACAGAATGGTTTGTGTTGGAAGGGACCTTAAAGATCATGTGGTTCCAACCCCCTGCCAAGGGCAAGGACATCTCTCACTAGAGCACGTTGCTCAAAGCCCTATCCAACCTGGCCCTGAACACATCCAGGGATGGGGCATCCAGAGCTTCTCTGGGCAACCTGTGCCAGTAACTCACCACCCTCACAGTCAAGAATTTCTTCCTGAGATTTATCCTAAATCTCTACGTTGAAAAGTGATCACCCCTTGTCCTGTCACTACCTGCACAGCTAAAAGGTCACTCTCCCTCTTCTTTAAAAGCCCCCTTTAGGTATGGATAGGTTGCAAGGATGCCTTCTCTTCTCCAGGCTGACAACCCCAGCTCTCTCAGCCTGTCTTCACAGGAGAGATGCTCCAGCCCTTTGATCACCTCGTGGCCTCCTGCAGATCTGATCCACATCTTTCTTATGCTGAGGACTCCTGACCTCGCCTCAGGTGGGGTCTCCCGAGGGCAGAGAGACTTTAATCTGTCTGGTATTGTTAATAATCTCTTTGATATTGTTATGTTAGTATTTTTCAAAACAAATAAGTCCCACCTGGACCTTCTGCTTGTCATCATCAGGTGGCAAAATCTACATCCTGAATTCATGAACAGTTTGTGAATGCTTGAGATTTCATTAAAACATGGACCACATTAAAAAAGATAGAAGGAATAGAATTAAATTATAAATTACTGTATGAACTGCTTAAAATTAATTAATTTAAACTTGATCCTAATAACTGTCCCCTTTGCTAAGTAATGATTAACAACCTACTGTTTAATTAATCACGTTCTGTTTCCTTGTTAGGTATTGCTATCATTAAATACCATCAACAATTTTTACAGCAGTAATTTCTTATGGAAATAAGCCCAGTATTCCATAGTACTTCTAAGCAGCTGAGTTTTGATGAATAAGTTTGGATATTACCTGATAGTGAAACAATTTTTCATTTATCAGAGGAGATTAATTGATTCTTGGAACTGTAGCAAAGTAAAAGAAATGTTACATATACTAGGCTATAAAAGCAATTTCACACTCATTTGATTAACCCTTTGAAATTTTCCTGATAAAAAGAAATTATTAGTTTTTATTTCTAAGATATAATCTCAAAGTTATCCTCTAGGATAAATATATCGATGCATGGTGAAAATTATGACTTTGCTATAAATATGATCCAGAAGAAAAATACCAGAGTTACATGGGGAAGTTGCTCTCAAATGTCATGATCTGTTGCTCAAGGAAGTCTCATGCTTGTCAACAATGCTAGAAAACACAACCAACATCTGTCCTTGGTAAATGCTGACTTTTTAATGACATCCGCTCTATATATAGGCTTAGGAACACAATTCTTGACCTTCATTTCCAAAACATCAAAGTTCTTTTGCTTTGAAAAAAGAAAATAATTTTCTCTTTTACTCTGCAGCAGTATAGATGATCTTATATCTCAGTTGATCACTGCAGAAGAGCAAGACGAGCATGTGCAAATGAGACGTTTTAACAGATCATCTCCAGGACCACTAACCAAATATACACAGTAACATCAAAGAGGTGGCTCTAAAAATCAGTACTGTGGAAAACGAGGAATAGGATGAGACTAATAGGGAAAATTAAATTAGTCTGCTCTCTTCCCACTTGCTTTTCTGAATAGACAAGATTTTAGGAAGAGATGTCCTTTAAAAGCTTTTCTGCCCCCAAGGGTTGCTTTCCATTTTCCATTGGCTTCAGAAGAAGTTCATGGCAGCCAGGCAGAGGTCTTAAATTCAATAAGAAATATCTTAGCTGAAAGAAAGGCTCAAATCCTAAAGAAATTTTTGGGAAAAAAGCACTTCTATGAAATGACCTTGCTGCTGTTGAGAACCTCTACTCTAAAAGTGAAGGACTCCCAGTGAAGATAGCTAAATTTGCAACTTTCAGCACTCAGCAGATTGCCCAAGTGTGCTCAGGGAGGACAAAATACTGTGCTATAACCACATGGAGTGAGCTACAGCATGACATGCTTATCTGGGACAGTATAACTGATAGCATGTCTGGTAGCATAGCTGGAATAGCCTGTCACCCTGATACAGAGTGAATGGCAGTGAGGTCAGGCTGCGTATTCCCACAAAAAATACATCAAGAATAAAGGAAGAGACAGTTGTCCAAGAGCACTCCTGAGCAGTTTCTAAGAGTCTTGCATTATAGTCTCCCTTTTCTTGCATTTCTCTAAACTGCAAAAACTCAGGCTTCTGTATCCAAACCTCACATGACCTGATGCTCCTACTTGAAAGCTACCACTTCCTCCAGCTCAAGAACTCACATTTACCAGAACCCCCAAAGACAGCTCTTTTTCATTCTTGACCCACCCAGATCCTAATGCTTATTGTCCCTTCTTTAAGTCCCAGCTCAGTTTCCTGTTCAAGATCTTCTAAAACACCCCCTAGAAGTCAGAATTTGGCCACTAATCTCTCTCCAGATTTCAAAAGTATCCCTAACACCTCTATTTGTCATCACAGTTCTGCTCAACTTGCTACAGCCACCTAATCCTCGTTTAGGAGGCTACCACAAACCCAAAACCTCTTCAACTTCCTGAGCAAACTAACTCTTCTTGCTCACACCTCATCAAGAGTAAAATTTAAGAGCAGAATGGGGGAAAATAATTGCAGGAAAAGTCCTGTTATTTTAGCCCTACAACAACCAACAAAATGTTCTAAAAAAACCCCAACCCCAAAGATACAAAAAGGATGATTTTTTAACATTCTTTTGACTCCAAATCCTCAATTTAAATTTGTGTTATTCCTTGTCTTTTACTCATACTTAATAGGATTCTATACAGCAAAAATGTAGGAAGAAATTTAAGTTTCCTTGTATTGCAATCAAAAAGCACTACACAAGGTTTCTGAAGAGATTTCAGAAGATTGAAAATAATGTCTACATCTCCTTATCTTTTCCCAACTTAGGCCTTTCTAATAGAAGACTTGGAAAACCAGAGAGCTATCTAGGACATGTTTTAATGAAAGGAACAATAATGTAAGCTAATCCAATAGCTGCAATAACAAATTAACTAATGATAAGGGAAGGGCATTAACTAATGATAACAGAAATTCCCTTTTTTCCTCACTTCAGCAATCTAATATTTAGCCATCTATTTCCTTTATATTAATAGTGTATTCTTAAAACGAGTAAGATACTCTGTAAGCAAAAGATAGCTAACACAGTTTGCGGCTTTTTTCTGCATTCCATTGCTTTATATAACTTTTGGAAAGTTTGTGGGATTATGGATAGTGTCTGAAGTAGCATGGTGACTTCACATAAGGTGCTGGGGGATTTGAGGCGTCCCCACTGAGATGTGTACCACAGCACCTCGTACCACTCAGTCGAAATCTATCACTTTGTGTAGCACTCAGCCCATCCTCTGTTGTCACCAAGATCAGATGTTGATGAACACCCAGGATGGTTTGTGGCATGTTTCTTGAAGTCTTTTGTCATTGCTGCATGATGAGTATTGCTGTGAGCTAGATGTACAACACACAGTACTGTACCAGGATTTAGGCAAGCACTGCATGTTTCTGTGAAGAACTTCTTCCTAATGCCCAACCTAAACCTCCTCTAGAGCAGCTTAAGACTGTGTCCTCTTGTCCTGTCACTGATTGCATGGGAGAAGAGACTGATCCCCACCTGGCTAGAATCTCCTTTAGGGCAGCTGTGGAGAATGAAAAGGTCTCCCCTGCACCCCATCTCCTCCAGGCTAAACAACCCCAGCTCCCTCAGCCGCTCCTCACAGGGCTTGTGCTCCAGACCCTTCACCAGCTTTGCTGTCCTTGTCTGGACATGCTCCAGCACTTCAATGTCCTTCTTGAAGTGAAGGGCCCAAACCTGGACACAGGAATTGAAGTGTGGCATCACCAGTGACACGTACAGGGCAGAAGCTAGAAGCAATTTTAACTTCTTCCCACAAATTCGAATTCCTGAGCAGCAATACTTGACAGCCAAGACAATCCCATGGGAAGCATGGGGTATACAACTCCTGAGAAAGGGATCTCTCAGTCACACTGGGTTTGGCTTTTTTTTTTTTTTATGGTCTGCATTTTGTTTTCTAATAAGTGATTGACATCATATACTTTGTCATAAACCAAATACCATTGCTTTAAAAAGTGTGATTGTCATGCCAAAATTCTGCAGATGTTATACACTTGCCAAGGTCATTCCTTGATCTACTCACATTCAAAATAGTGATCACTCCCCAGAGTACCTCTTCTCTGCCAAATGTTCAGCCACCAGTGCACCCTGGGTCAAGAAGGTACTGAAAGTGAATTAACGTTTTCTGAGGCCTCTAAAAGTTGCAGCAAGAAGGTCACCTTCTGACTCTGAATGGGTTTATCAGGTTTATTCAGGGAGCAACCAATATAAAAAAAGTCCATGTTCCATCAAATGAATTTTCAGAATTGCCATATTCTAAAATCATACCTTTTTTTTTCATGATCATGCCTGCATTTGTGTAAAAATCTGAGAATGAATGGGAACATTAAAGAAAGTACAATCACTCCTGTTCAAATCAGTATATGCAATTCAGAAGTATCTTTCTGTGACAAAAAGATATAATTTGTAAAAGAATTCATCTTGGGTGCCTAAAAGGGAGGTGCATTAGGATTATCAAAGTAGCAGCAGTTATCAAAACCTATTTTATTGAGAGATTTGCATTTCAATGGATATTCATTTCTCTCTCTGGATCTATCTTAACTATGTCTTTTTAGATACATGAAATAACACATTGAGCAGAATCTAATGATTAACCTTAGCTAGCAGAGCCATTGTATAGCAGCTGCGACTCACACTGTATCTCCATGGAGCCCTGCTGGAGTCAATAGAGCTCTGCAAAGGGGCCCAGATGTGCCTGCATGCAGCCCATTGGAGAACTCAGAGTGTAGACATTAAGTCTGATTCTCCCTTTCGAATAGCACATTTAGTCTGGCTTTTTGGAAACTAAAAGTGCACATAAATCTCATAAATTTATCTGTAGCAAAGAATTTATTTTCTAATATTTGCCAATCTGAAGCTTCTCTTTGATCACTGGTAGATATGAGAATTTAGGCCAAATGAAATTATTTAGATGCCTAAATTCATCATTGACGCATACCTTTTTAAAAAATGCGCATGAAAGCTATTGAATATTTGATTTATTGCAGGAATATGCTAGGAAGGATGTGGAGACTGCTCTTTCCATCCTTATGAAATGCCTGCTAATCACTGGTAGGAGAGAACTCTTACTGTCAGTAAGTGTTTAGGGATTTGGTACAACATGAACCAGAAGAGAATGAGAGGAAATGATCAGAATCGTTAAACAGTCTGGTGGTTTGATCACTCCTTGCAAAGATACAGAGGATGTAGGCTCAACCAAGCCTGTATCGCAAATCACTCCAAATGTGCATGTAATAAAAAAGTAGGATATGAGAAATCTAAAGTCTAAACTTTCTAAAAGGCGACAGATTTACACATACAGCTAATTCTAAAAGTCTTGTTTCATTATCATATTTTGAGCTTGCCCTGGCAAGCAGGCAACAAGCTGGTCAGCGTCAACAAAATCCAGGGAGCTGCTATGGCAAAAACTCAAACGGCATTTAAAGAATCCTGTAGCAGTTCAGCTTATGGATCTAAGCAGAACTCAAATAGTGGATGTATGTTCCTAAATCCATGTAAGGAACTGAAATATTCATTAATTTTTTCAGGAAGTTATCTTTTTTTTTTTTTCTTTTGATGCATATACATGTACACATGCAAAACGTCCTAATTGGACAGAACTAGTGTAGACCACAGACTATCAGGACCCATTAATGCATCTGAGCATGAGCTTAATTTAAACACATGTGTAAATCCATTAAAACCAGTACAATTAAAGAAAATAAGTGACCTTCATGCTGAAGTTGAAGGTATTAATGAGACTATGTAGTTTCTTGAGAAGCAATTGAGTAGAATTGGGAAAAGTGAATAAATATATATATATATATATATATATATACATCCTTTATAGTTNGAAGCAATTGAGTAGAATTGGGAAAAGTGAATAAATATATATATATATATATATATATATACATCCTTTATAGTCCTATTTAGTTTTTGGTAAAAATTAAACAAATGAGAAAATCAGCTTTTGACCTTTTCAAATGAAAAGTAAAACTAACATATTTGTTGGAAGCAGGAGAAAATAGGCACCAAAAACCAGAAGCATATTTTCCCTTGGATGTCACTGTTTGTGCTTGTGGTACTGAATCTTACTGCGTTTTCACCACAACCCATAATGTAATTGCACTTTTCTGAGAAAAGCCTGCTTTATTCCTGAAAAGACTCTGGACTTTGTTTAGAGCCTTAGGATCCCCCTTCCATCCCTAATCCAGGGTAATACATTTCAGCCTCAACATAAAGCTGGTATTTACTGAAATGAGACAGGAGATCTGGGCTCAATGACTCCCTGCATTTAACACTGTGCTACTTCTCAGAGAACAAGATGTCTAAGACTGCTTAAGAGCATTTGCTACTATTCTGCAAAGGCAGAAAAGATGGGGATGTCTTCTGACCCCACAAAAGATGTTTCCTAGGTAGCCAGATGACTGTCTGCCCTTCATCAGCATTCCCTCTTAACCCTGCAGACTAATCTAACCAAGATCTTACTGACTGCAGCAGAGAACACTATCACCATGCCTGTGGCCCTCTGATTGCATTATTAGTTGATAAGGCTTTGTAATTAGCCCTCAAACTCTCCTCAGTAAATCTCCAATTTCACCCCTCAGAGACTCTGAGTAGATGCTACTACACTATAGGGCCTCAGAAAGCTTCTAATGAAGTGTGTAATGAGGCTTTTTAGAGTCAGAAGATTGAGGGAAAAAAACCCAAAGATAAATAAAAAGCATATAAAAGATGAGGGTTCCTTTTCTAGTGATTTTCCTCATTTCTATTAAAAATATTTCTCAGGAGTGGTTTCAAAACCATTCCTAATTTAAAATGTAGAAGAGTTAATGGTAAATTGAAGTTTACCTTAAAAATTAAAAAAGGCTTGCATCACTGGTGCACAGCAATGAATAATGTTGAAAGAGGACATTAATTTCTCTAGCAAGGAAGGTGTGCTTTGACTCTCAATCTGTGATGTTTTTGCAGCACACCCACTCCCCCACATGCACATAGTTACCCATAGCCTTTACTGTGTGCTCATGCCAAGGAGTATTTCTTAGGAGAAATACAAATTTGTTTGGCACTAAACAATAATGGAGTCTGCACTGTCATGGGCAAAGATGGATGAAAACCCACAGGGCTGGTCTCCTACATTGCTTCCAAACTTCCCTCTTGGCTTTCACTTTCTCCTGTTGTAAGCATGTTATGGTTAGCACAAATGGTTGCAAAATGAAGGTTAGCTGGTTTAGGGTGTTTTTTTGTTTTTTTTTTTTAAATGGAGATTTCCCATATATCTTAGAGGAGCCTGTGCTGTTCCATGATTCCTGCTGAGCCAAGGAGTCTGTCAGATCTGGTTGTGGTTTAATACCCTTGCTGTGTGCTTTGGCAACAATTTTGTTGCCATAATAAATTCTACAGAACAGAACATGTGGACATGCCTTGGATAACAGTCCAGATAAGCAATAAGTTAGCGTGGCCACAGATAGATGCAATCTCTCACTCTAAAAAGAGGAAGAGGACTGAAAGGTCATTCTTTTGCTCTGGTTTACTATAAGCCCAGAAAACATGTCAACCATTTCAGGTTTTAGACATATTAGCTTAAAATACTAAATAAAGTGTTTTGTATTGAGATACCAGACTCTGAATAAGAGTGGCAGAAATACAGACATGCATCTTGCTCTTGAGGTGTGCTGTGGGTGTAAACAACCTATAACACAAAGATGTTAAACATCTGAGGGAAGCACAGATGCTCTCTCTCAGTGACCATGATTCATAATTTTAGGTACTCATTCCATACAGTGGCCAAAATCTGGCAGAGGATTAAGTGAAAATCTTGGGTTGTCAAGACAACTCAGAGCATCACTGCTTTTGTACTGTGGTAGTTCACCAAATAATTTGTACTGTGGCAGATTTCCTCCCTCATTGAAACACTACATTTTTGTACTGCCTCTGTGCTCACACATCTTTCTGTCTGCCCGCCCATCAGCTTAAGGTGTCTGGACTACCAGAAGTAGTAAAGTCTTCCATTAGAGGTTCACAAAACAAAAGGTACACATTGCTGTCACTGAATTTATTTTATTGTAACTTAACCTATTACATCTTCATAGTTTTCTGTGAGTCACTTCAGAGCGTAATGGAAAACTTCAGCACAGCACGACTATTCATTTGTGTGAGTGATACCAGTATGATCTTCAAATAGAGTGTATTTACTCTGGGCTAAATGCTATTGTTATCCCTTTTGACTCAATGGTGAGATGGTTTTCTGAGTCTTTCACAACACTTCAAAAAGGAGATACTGAAAATGGAATTTGTTATTTCTACAGTGTTATTCTCTTCATTTACATAATCAGTATATTAAGTACTTTTTTCCTGATACTGTATTATCTTCAGTTTTTCACAATTGCTTTCCTATTCCAGAGTACCAAGTTTTTGTTTTATTTCCAGCTTTGCTTTCTGGATCCCAGTGTCTCTGATGCTTCCATCTCAGCTTGGTTTTGTCATAAATACAGAAAGATGACATTTACTAGGTTGGAAGGATAGGGTCAGTCTTTCTTCCAGGATTGCACAAAACTAATTTAGGACAGCTATCCATTCCATAAACTGTTCAGTTGTTTGGACTTTTACTGTAAATGAAAATGCCTAGCAGTATCTGGCATGCCTTCTACAAACTTCTGCCTTCCAACACAGTTTAACTTCATCTTCAGTAGCATCACAGCACAGCAGAAAACAATGGACTGAATAGAAGGGCTTGTATTTCACTTCTAGTATACCAAAACTGATATCTAAATGATTTTGCATAGTTAATAGTGCAAAATAATTTAAAAAAATTAAAAAATTAACTTTTTTTTTCTCCTGGGGCTACTGAGAGTCAACATAATTTCCACATTTAAATAGGACTTCTGGCACCATTCCAAGAAAACACAAAGTTGAAAGGAAGCAGAGTCAGGTATGTGTCCTGTCTCCACTACAGCAAGTCTGATTGCATTATATTTTGCTCAAATGCAATTTCCTAATAATACTGATAAATTACATTGGCCTTCACCTTGATATTATAGGACTAAGCAGTGCAACCTACTATTTACTTTTTTGAAACAGCATTCATAAAGAAAGAATTAAATTTCATTTATCTTCAGTGAGTAATCTTGATATTTAGGTACATTTAATTATTGCAAAGTCCAGAAAAAATTGAGCCCCTTATGATATAGCTATACTCAGAAATAAGCAAGGTCCATTACCTGACCCTTTGGCCAAGTTTTCTTATCCTACAGTGAGAGTGGCTACATCCAACAGAGCTGGTGCCTGAACCATGTCTTGGCACTATCCAGAGGTGACAGGTGGCCTAGGCTGGAGCTGGGCAGGGGATGCTGCTGGCTGTGCTGTCTCTGTGACAGAGGTGGTGATCAGATGGCTGTGGTTTGGTGTATGACCTGCTTCTGACAGCTGTAAAAACCAGCAGTGGCAGACTATGCACTTCCTTTTATTTTTCTTTTCCAGGTTGAAGTATAATATATTCCTTTTCAAAAGCAACTTAAAAGAGATTATTTCCGAATTTTAATGCTTCTATTATATAATTTACATTTACCTATTTGTATTTATTTATGCGGGTACAAATATACATTTTTATTGTTTAGAAACTTTTAATGTTCAATTTGCTGAATCTTTGAGCAACACAAACCAGTAAAATAGGGCTTATTTTTGTCAAAGCATAAACAGAATTTAAATGGGAAAAAAAATCCTTGCAAAGATGCCTAATAGTACTCAGAGGAGAAACATGCACACATGTCAAACATCTGTTGAAGGTTAAGTGAAGGCTGTTCTAATTTCTATTTTATCATATTCAGCTTAGTGATAGAAAACTAGGCTTTTTCTTGTGAAATCCATCTACCTTTGTTTTGCAGCCAATAAATATTTTTATGCTTCCAAAACTATCAATATTCAGCTTTTATTACAAGTCTACTGGTGCTCTGGCAGACCCCAGTTCTGAGCTACCCTGTCACCCAAGCAGAAGACTGAGAGAAAGAAACCCCCAATTTATTTCTGTGCAATAGCTCCTGCCACCTGGATAAACAAGCTAAAAAGCCAGCTAATGCAGCTGACATCTTGAATTATGTAATTTCTCATAACACATGCCAGAAATGCTATTCAGCCCTGCTATACATGCAGGAATGCTGTTCAAAGCCCTGGTGTCTGGTTCAGCAGCATAATCAGTGGTACAAATGGTGCTCGGCATGCAGAAGGGATTACTGAGCCATGCTGGAGGAGGCAGGAAGGCTCCATAACCATTATCCACTGCTAAATCATTCACAGAAATCTGCCAGACAGAAAAGGCAACCACAGTGACAGGAAGACAGACATACTGGGAAGAGGTGGCCTGTGGTGAAACCCCAAGTTTAGGATCAGCACCTTGTATTTCTGTACAGAAAGAAACATTTTGTCTGCTTTAGGATTGCTGAAATCTGTAGATTTTTGCAAGAAAGACTTACAAGAACCAGAGTAGTTGTCACATTTCTGCTTGAAGTTCCCTAAGAAAACCTATGTATGTTAGGCTGGCAGATTCAAGTTGTTGCCTTTCAGTTTGAGGGAAAACTGAGGACTCAAAAGGTATCTGTCAGCAGCAGCCTGGCTGCTCAGTAATTCCTAGGCCAGTGTTAGTGACAAATTCTCAGAGCCCCTAATAATATTTTACAGTATTAGAAAAAGCTTTCTCCTTTTCTGACTGATTAGTGGTAACTATGCCATGAAATCCTCTGGGGCCATGAACAAGCACAGCTGTCAACCTCAGTACATGTATCAGCAGTGCACCCGCGCTTTAATCAATTAAATTTTGAGTGGTATATTTGCAATACATGGAAAACTGACAGAAGACACAACATTTGGCATTGACCTACTAATAACCACCTGCCTTCAGGATTTAATGAATCAGGAATACTTTCTTTCTTGAAATATATTCCTTATTTGCATATGTCTGTTTAGTTGCTGTCTGAATCTGTTTATAAGCTGTAGTGGTCTAGGGCAGGGACCAAGACCTGCCACTCACTGGAAAATTTATGCTGCTACCCAGATTCCCTTGTGGGAGAACTAACTATAGCTGGAAAGAAAGAACAGCATTGAATATATTTTATTTGGTCTAAGTGCTTGGAAAGTTAGAACAGTGTCTAAGAAAATATTTTAGTTTGTGGTATGAATAAGATTATTCACACCCTCCAAAAGTGGTATTATTGTAACCTAACTGTATCTGGGAATGATCCCTGGCCTACAACAGTGCCCAGAACACTACACAGTGCCAGGTGTGGCAGTGGCTGGGGCAGTATGATATGAAAAAATAAAGCTGGAAACTCCTCTCTTTGACAACAGTGAAAGCTGGTGGTTTTCTTGCAGATTTCAAGGTAAATAATTCAATTTAATTAAGCCAAAATGATATTTGCCTAGGGTTTTTGTTTTCTTTTATTTTATGAAAAGGTGAGTCACTATGATAAACCATATGGTTTTACCTACAGAACAATAAACAGAACTTGGTCAAAGGTTTCACTCTTCATTTCTTTAGTTTATGTCCCAGGTGAAAAAATGAATTTGCTAGGCCATGAGAGACACCCAGTCACATTTACAGAATCTACAGATTTTAAATCAGGCAGATCTGAAACTTTGAAACTCTCCTCACAAGTATATTTATAGTTTACTTATAAAATGATATATTCATAAGATAAAAAGGAGAGTAAATAAAGATCTATTGGAAAACATATATAGCTATATATTTCCCTATAGTTTTAAGATTTTCTTAGTTATTTAGTAGGCCATATTGCAGATAGTTTGAATGAAAAATAACCCAGTCGAAGAAAATCTTCAATGTGTTTAAATGAGGATGACAGAGTATAGCTGATACAGGAAGCATTACACTGATAAAAAAGGCCCTGTAAAATGCCCAATACATGGTATGATTATATATTTACTATTACATCTAGTGTAGAATAGAGTATATTTTCTATTTCAAGAAAGCAACGAAATATCAAAAAATATAAACTAATCCTTCTAGAAAAACATAATTAGAACTTTGAACTTCTGGCCAAAAAAGTGCACATATTTCCTTCAGTAAACGTAACAAACTCATTCAGAAGTGGAAGGTTTATTTCGTGGATGGAAGAAGATGGCAGGTTTCCTTTCACTAATCACAAGAAATTGTACCTAATTTAAAATGAATTCACGAAATTACCTTTTAAACTACAGATAATTTTTTCCAATGGATGCTGACCATTGCCCATAAGACACAAAGAAAAGTTATCCAAGTCATAACAACTTCCAGACAGGTGTATAACGTGGTGTAGTGAAGCTTACTTTTGATGATCTCCGAGTGGTCTTTGCCCAATGGATTTTAATAATGACTCTGGTCGAACTGTTAATTTTGGCGATGTCTTGGGGCTAGTATCAGAATCTCCGCTTTCTTCATCTCCCATAGCCTTAATATAGCTCCCACTTCTCATTCTTCTGCACGGGATCTCTTCATCTTTCCCACCAGCTGGGTATCCTCCCCACTCATCCTGAGGTACCTAATGGAGACCATAAAACACACACACAGAATGTGCTTTATTCTTTTCATACATTTAAATATTTCCTTCCATTTTCCTTTTACAAAGACAAATAATGAATTAATTTTCCTTCAGAAATAGAGAGTTTATGAAAAGATTTCTAAGAACCCTAAATAACTTGGCCATTTAACTTCAACTTCAGAGTTGGAAATTTTCAGTTTATAAATCTTAGAAGCTAAGGAACAGTGAAGTTATGGATTGTGAGCTGAGCTGCAATATCTATTTGTAGACACACTCTAAATTGCAGGAAGCATCTTAAAGTTTGCACATAGATTTTACTGGTAACAGTAAGTTAATCAGGTATCTCAAATCTAAAATTCATTGAAAGCTGAGCACTTCAGGGCTTATTGCCAATGATGTATGAATGATGTATTTAAGATAAACTAAGTCAAGATCTTGGCATAAATGGACAGGATTATGATTTAGGGCAAACTTCCATGGGGAAAAAAGAAAAAGTGGTAATTTATCTTTTTTCTATTTAGAAACTGAAAAATAGTTGATAGAGACTGTAATATATCAGGAATGCAACCATTTAAATAATATATGTGGTTGTGGGGTTGCAGTTGCTTTTATGCAGTTGAGGTGGTTTTCCAAATAGTAAGATCAGTAGTCATATAACCAACAGCTGGTGGATGGACATCTCCCTGCACCACAAATTACCAAAGAATTGAGCAGGAGTGGATTCTTCAATCCAAAATGAAATTAGCCTTGTTTTAAGGCTTATGATTGAAATCAGCATGCCTGTCTCTGCTAGTATTGCTTTTTCTCTCTTTTTCTTTTTTTCCTAATTTTTTTTTATTTAATTTTCCAGGGTGCCAAGTCCTCTGGCTGTAATCCAGAAACACACTTATGCATTTACTTAGTTTAAAGGATATAGGCAACTCTCTGAAATGCATTATATGGACTCAGGGTTAAAAAAGAAGGATGTGACAGAGTTCATCAGTGGACCAGGGCTGATGCCCTTGGCAGCATCAAATCCTTTATCAACATAATGATTCCATCTATATTAAGCAGTTTAATGCCTTTATTTACCAATAAAACATAAGTCTGAAATTTCAGTTAAACATATATTAGTAGTTTCTGCAAAGCAGGATGTCTAATAAAGACTCTCAAGTCAAACATATTTGAGACCTTCTATAGAGAGAGTTCACGTGGAGCTGAAGCAAATGCTCCCATTGGTTTCAGCAGTCCTGGAGATTGGGTTTAAATAACTAACGTGATCTGCTTGCCATCTTTATGAGCAAGATAGATGAATTAGCCACCATTAGGTGAACAGACCTGGTGCTTTGAGTCCTAAAATGAGATTAAGGGAGAAATGAAGTTTTAAAAGGGGGTGAACAAGTAAAAATAGAGATATTAAACTAAAAAACCCAAGCTTAAGACAGAAAATAAAAAGACTGAAAAATGAAGTCAGATAAGAAGAGATGAAATAGATTGCACATATCAGAAAAATGTTAGAAATAACTATCAGAGAAAAGAAAATTCTTATACAAAGTAACAGGACAGAGCATGAATCTGAGGGAAATATGGGTTAGATCATGCAAAGAAACAAACTTTTCACATTATTCAGCTTTGGATGGTGACTGTAAACAAAGCATCTAAAATCTTCCCAAATTTGAAGCCTGTAAATGTGATGCTCATTTCTTTTCTAAGACCTAGTGTGTATAAGATTAATCCTTCAGGAATGCTTTTTATGATTCTATGTGAGCTATGTGTAGTCACAGAAGTCATAGCCAGTCTCCTAAAATACTAAAAATAAATAAATTTAATTTAGCATTTTTTAATCTACAGATGATAACACTATGAGCTGGAAAAATCTGAATTAGAAAGCTATTTTATTAGTTGATATCATACAAACATACTCTTACTTCTAAATATTCTTTATTAAATGTATGTCAGAATGGCTAAAACCAAAATCCAAATGCTGAAAAAGAAGTTACTGGCATCTACATAGTCCCACTACAAGATACACTGTTCAACTTTCAGTATTAAAGCTGAATTATCATGTCTTAATGTTATTTTCTTAAAATAAACCTCATAACTTTTCCATAAAATGATTATTTTGGCTTGAAATGTCTTTCCTTCATTTTAGTTCAAAGATAATGAAATAGAAAGTTTAAAAAGACATTGATCAATAAACTTTTACTTACTCAAATGCAGAAAATTATTACTTTCTCAACTTTATTTTGTCTGAAATTCCATGTTCAAATAACTAGATAAGGACTGGATTTAAATGGGTACACACAGGCTTATTTGTTGATTGAAGTTGCAATCTTATTTTAAAAGATAGGAATGACTGATTTTGTACATTAAAGTATCTAAAAAATTAAGCTTCTTCACTGTGATAAAGCCAAATCTTACAGTTATGTTCTTTACTGTTTCTGTTGGTTGCATTTCTTTTGCTTTCTATATTCATAAGTTATATGAATTCACATAACATCTAAAGACCAAAAAAAGCCAAAGAAGTGCTGTTCCATTTGTACTTGTGATGTGCTCATGGTACACACCAAGGCAACAAGAAACCCTTTCTAATCAGACCAACTCACTGGCTATCACAGAAGCATTTACGGTTGTTACAACATTATTCACAATTAAAATATCTGGTTTTGGTTGGTGGTTTTTTGCCCTTAAGCCATTGAAAGGAGCAAAATACAATGAACACAGTGAAAATGCTTCTGGAACCTGGTGAGGAAGTTTGTCCATGTGTTCTCTCAGAAAATTGCATCCAGAGCTTTGGAGAACAGCTGGAGTCTTTTTGCCATCTTCAAAATTTAAAATAAAAGTGCTCTTGACATTTATTTTCCTCATGGCAGAGAATAGAAGCAAAATTTGAGTCCCAGTTCAGCCTGGTTCTTCATTTACTGATAGGTTAAATACTTGGAAAAATCTTTCCAAATCCAGGCCATCTCAGACCCCAACATATCTTTAAAAAACAGCAAAAGCATCATACAAGTACAGGCATGATTTTTATTTTGAGATATTAACAAAAATATTTAACATCATGTGTGGAGGCCAGTGACCTTGCCACACAAGGGTTCCCGAGGATCCCCTGGAGGGATGGATGCTAGTAGAAGAAACTAGTAGAGAAAGAAAGGCTTTTCACAGGAAAAACTGAGTTTTTCCAGCTCAATTCTGTTATGTTAATGTACCCCAGTTCTGTGTCCCTGGTTGGCCCTTTGGCCCTTGTCCCTCAGCCCCTCCCTGTTCCCCACTGGCTCCCATACCCTGGCCCTGCCTGTGCACTGCCCCTGCGCCCTCTGATGATTGATCCCTGATGCTCTCTCCGCCCCTATCGCTCCTGTACTTAAACCTGGACCCTCCTGTGATGCTCTGTCTGTCCCTGGAACACTCCATGCGAGCAGCTGGAATAAACATCTCCATGGAACTCCATCCAAAGACCCTTCCTGCCTCTTTGCTGTCGACTCATATTAGGAGCTATCTGGCTCACAACCATCATGTACGAGGGTCATTAAATATACATCTTCCAAAATATGGAAAGGGCTTTGCAACTTGCATAAATTCTATCTTACAATAGTTTCCAGCCCCTGAAATTCCCATCTGCAGGGCTTGCAGCTGCTAATTTGGAATAATTACTCTAATTATCTGCTTGCATATAGTGATGAGTGCTGATATTTATAATGTCTAAAAAGGCCTTCCCTCTGTTCTAGATGTTAACATGAATCCCTGTATGTGTAGTTTCTATCCACAGAGGAGTTAGACTGCATATTACCGTATGAATTTCCTTCTGCAAGAGCAACTGGCTGACAAAGTCTGGCTACTGATATGGTTACAGCTATTACAAAGAATGATGAGTCTCCTTCATAAGTATCATTCACTGTTCCTATAAGGAGCACCAGGATCAGAATATTTGACATCTCTCAATTGTCCAGCCCCTGATTCATTCTTATATCTTACATTAATCACCTAGGGTCAATTTTAATAAAGCACTTGGTACTTAACACATGTTATGAAGCTGAAGTGATAGTGAACTCCAGAACCTTAGAAAGGATGTTAATTCCCCATAAAGGCATTCAGGAGAGTTAGTTCTTTCAAAGTAGCATCCAAAAAGTCCATCTAGTTAGCAATCAAAATGTAAAGCATGAAGAAAAATCTCAAATAGCTCTTCTTTGTGGGACTTACTGTATCTGATTACAGGCAGCAGAAAGGCCTTCTGTTATTTTTGAGTCAGATCCTAAAGTCATCTTTTGAAGAAAAATGTGTGGTTTTGTTTTTGTTTTTTTTAAAGAACAATAGCCTTATTCTTTCTGTCTGCGAGGAAATAGTTGTGGAAGACCCTCTTGCTCATCTTCTAATCAATTACTTTTGGAGAGCTCAGGAAGAAGAAGACCTCGGGCCCATAAACGAACTGTTCTGCTCTCCTCCTCTTTTTGTTGCCCTTTTTCATGAAGCACTGAAGATTGCCTGGGGAGGGCTGGTTAGGATAGAGGGACTCCATGCACGTAAAAAGGTGTGATGCAGCTTTGTGATCAGGCACTTACCTGAAAGGAGGGAGCTTAGTTATAGCCCCTCGGCCAAGGACTCACATGAAATTTATGTAAAAGAGTGTTTGGATAAAACTTGTGGAGCCTCTTAACAAAGGAAGTACCTTTGCTCCAAACTGATGTACACCCTGCTGCTTGGAATGCAATTCAGGGAACTTAGAAGATGAAGTTTGACCTTCTGTAGGCGAAGGAAGAAACTGAACTGTCATTTCACAGTGAGTATTCTAGAAACTTTGTTACCATAAAAACAAATTTCCTTGCTCCAGATGAAATGTCACTATTCTTGTTCTTTTTTAGAAGTTCCTATCTTAAAATACCCCTTGCTATTAATTTTTGGCTAAATGCCTAGAGTGTCACATGACCACTTAATGGTCATGAAGGTGATTATTTCTGAATTTTAATCTAAATCTTATTTCTATCTCCCTTTTATAGAAACAGTACATATTTGTATGAGTATAGTTCTTATTTTTCTTATTATTTCATATGTTTTACACTGTTTTACATTTAATTTAATTTTATTAAAATGGTCCAGGCTGCCCAGGTAAGTGGTTGAATTGCCATCCCTGGAAGTATTTAAAAGGCGTGTAGACGTGGTGCTTAGAGACACAGTTTAGTGGTGGACTTGGCAGTGCTAGGTTAATAGTTGGATTCAATGACCATAAAGGTAATTGCCAATCTAAATGATTCTATGTTTCTGTTCTTCCTGTTTGTGTACTGACTGTGCTCAGACCGGACCTGACAGAAGAAAGATTTTAGATATCTAACTGAACTTCAGCAGCAGGTCTGTCCCCTGATTCTCAGAAGGAAAATTTGATTAATAGATTCTGGGTGTAAACAACAGCATGTTGTCAGGGAAAACAGGGAGTGATTTAGCAAAACTACAGAACAAACTAGAAATCATGGAATTGCTGAGATTGGAAGTGACTCTGGAGGTCTCTAGTCCAGCCTTCTGCTCAAAGTATGGTCAGGTACAGCAGATTGCCCAGGACTGCTACAAAGACGGTGAAGGGCCTTGAGGGGAAGCTGTATGAGGAGTGGCTGAGGTCACTTGCTCAGTTCAGGCTGGAGAAGACAGAGAGGAGACCTCATTGCAGTTACAACTTTCTACTGAGGGGAAGAGGAGGGGCAGGCACTGATCTCTTCTCTGTGGTGACAGTGACAGAACCTGAGGGAATGGCCTGAAGTTGTGTGAGGGAAGGTTTAGGTTGGATATCAGGAAAAGGTTCTTCACCCAGAGGGTGGCTGGGCACTGGAACAGGGTGCCCAGGGAAGTGGTGAGAGCACCAAGCCTGACAGAGCTCAAGAGGCATTTGGACAGTGCTCTTGGACACATGGTGTGACTCTTGGGGATGCTGCTGTGCAGGGACAGGAGCTGGTCATGATGATCTTCATGGGTCCCTTCCAACTCAGGTTATTCAGTGATAATTTGACTGTGTCCAACTGGTTTCCAAAGATGAAGACTCTACAACCTCTCTAGGCAACCTGTTCCAATGTATGACTAAACTGAGGGGAAAAAAGTTTTTCCTTATACCTGATGAGAAATAGGTAACCTAGGCTCCCTAAAACTAATTCTAGGAGTGTGAATATCTAATCTTATATCTAAGCAATACTGACAACAAAACTGGCAGAAACAATGAAATATTCATTTTTCTAGACTTTGACCACTGTTAATTTGATTTTTTAAAAGTTTATTTCAGCTTAAGATTTAGCTAAACAGTCACAATGGCAACAGCCACTGACATTTCAAAACAGAACCATTCCTGTTGTTCCATCCACTTCTGTGGCATTTGCTCACAGCTCCCAGAATTTCAAAGATGTTCCACGACTAAACTGCTGATCAGCTTAAAACCTGCATATCACTTTACTTATCTAAAATGAAACTCTTCTAAATAAATGGTTTCAGCTGAGAGAGATGGCTATCACTTCTTCATATTTCTCATTTCCAAAGGTTAAAGGGAGGATTGCCTACCTCACAGGAGTTCTGTGAAATTTAATTAGCATGCAGATATAAAATGCACTGAAATACTAATTTTGACCTAAATCTTATTTTAGTAATACAAATTTCACTAAAATTTCATTTTACTAAAAGCAGAAGCTGTCTGCACATGGAACTAGACTATATATGATGTGAAGAAGGATAAGATTCGAAACACTGTGTTGGAGACACATAATTTTTGTAATTTTATGCTTTCTCAGCCTGGTCAAGAAGATGACACAATCTGAAATGCAGGTAAGAGGTTTTCTCTTAAATCATGTCTTCTTCAAGGAGCCTCAGAAAAACAGCCTTTGTGCACAGCTGCAGATAGATGAAAGTAAATTACAATCTCAGAAGGCAGGCAGACATGATTTTTTGCAATGGTAGAAAGTTTCCTTGATACTACAGTGGGAAATGGGAGCTGGACCTCCTGTGTTTTCAGAAGTTTCACTGAAGAAAGAAAACCAAGCAATTACAATAATATTTTTCTGAAGTTAATGGCAGTAAGACATTCCCCTCTTTACTGGCTGTGGACTCTAGACCCTGTTGCTCAGGATTTTTGCAGGAGGGAAGAGTGCAGTATCTGAAAATAGAATTTTGTTTCCTCTGTAGTTAATCTAGTCTACAACTCACCACAATTTTTGGTGCACATTTTTTGACTAGTTTCTTCTGTGTGGCTTTTTTTTTTTTTTTAATGTGCTGATTCACTGTGTAAAGAACATGAATTATGCAATGAAGTCATTGAAAAATCTCTACAAAACATGCCAGGGACTCCTCCTCACCACTAACAATGTCATTCTTCATAATTAGCTTTAATTTTCACATGCCACCCTCTACTCCTTGAACTCCTTGACAGCTCAGAAGCACAGAGTGTTCTTGCAGCATTCCTGAAAGTGTGTTGTCATTGTCCATCAAGGCAGGAGCTAATTTGAGAAAACAAGAATCATCTTTACCTTGCCAGCCATTCTCTCCAGCTTTTGCTATGAACAGCCATAGTATTACAGAAAGAGAAAGGAAATCATGTAGATCCCAAATGACATGTACTTTACATGGCTTGAAAACAACTTGACTTCAGGAATTTGGGATTTGGTAATAATCTGGACACCCATGCAGATGACAGAACACAAACCTACTATTCCAGCTGGGAGATGTTCAAGTAGGCAAATCACTGCCAGCAGTATTTATTGCCTGATTTTATTCTCTCATGTGGAGTTCCAAGCAAACTGCACTAAGCAATCCTTGAAGGAAAGAAGATTTCTGTCCAGTGTACTAAAATTGCTTAGTTACCAGTCCTGTGTTTTCTAAAGAACTGTGCTCTTTTCACTTAAATAATGTTTTGTAACTTGTATCTCACAAGTGATGAATTAAAAACAAGAGAAAGAACCAGCACTATGTTGGGGTGTTTCCTAACTGGTTCTCCAGCAACAATGTGAATTACAATTCAAGGATGGCTAAATACTGTAATTCATGTTGTGAGGACTTTGTGGCTTTGTTTATACTGTTTGGGTGAAAGTGGGCCAAATTCCCGCCCCATTACCATCTGTGCTCATATTGATGGCTCAGATCCTTGAAGTTCAGCCACCTGCAAATCCTCTGCTGTGTTGTTGGGTCTCTCTGGGACCCTCAGGACTCTGTGTTGTTTTGACATGGTGGAGCAAGGGGCAGTTCAGACAGCAGTCATGGGCTTGTCCACGCTGTAGGGGATTCTAGCCTGCTAAGCCTGGTGCTCACCGAGATCTTGTGGCCAGAGCTTTAATATGAGGTGAGCTTTGGCTGAAGGGAGGGCTTGGCCTGTACTTACATGAGAACTGGTTTATAGTCTCTCAATCTAAGACACAAAATCAGCAGAAAAAAAGACCACAAAACCAAGGAATATATGTTTCAGTTGGCTGTATATTTCCTTTGGTATGTGATCAAGGATACACAAACCAAGGAAACTTTGCGGTCAGCTCAACCCACTTTAAAATTATATTACCATTCACTTCAGTGGGGCAGGTTTTCCTTAAGCAATATTCAGCTTTTCAAGCAATGCTAGTAATGGTCAAATGACCTAGAGTGCTACCTGAAAAGTTACCCTGACAATAACAGTAAGGGTAAGTAAAGGCAGGTGTTCAGCTGAGCTGGTGATTTGCTCCAACTCACTGTGCTGCTGCACAACCATAAGAACTTGGGAGAGAGAAGGATGCAAATGGTGTGGTGACTACGTCAGGGCTGGGCAAACACAGGTCAGTAAAGAGCCAATGTCTTGCCTGGAGGTCACTGCCCTGCAGCACTTCACTCCCATGCTGTGGAGCAATATTTACCTCTGAAACAGTGTGGCTACCAGGAACAATCCCTGGCCTGTGCCAAGTACTGAACCAACAGTGCGGCCAAAGGAGTTCAGGAAAATATTGGCTAGCTTGGATGAAAACAATGCCTGAGACCAGCTGAGCCACATAACAATACTAGGGATCATGATGCAGTGCCAGGGAACCATCCTGACACTATGCAGTTTGATAGAATGGATGTAGCATAAGGTGGCAATTATTTTACTAATGGAAGGTCACAGAAATATCAAAGATCAAAACTTGGAGCTCTGCATGCATGTCACAACAAGCAGCTTTTCTGTCAAGAAAGAGAGTTTGCACCCAGAGTTTGTTTCCTTGTCTTTGCCTTTTGGGGCCAGCTCATAGAAATCTTTCTCTATTAATTGAATTAAATGCAAATTCTGCTAAAACCAAGCATCAGAAGGCTAAAGACATGCAGTTTAGAATAATAAGGAACACCTGTCTCTTATTACAGATGAAGGGGAGACAGGAATACACTTGCCAACTGGGCTGCCTGATTGATGGGCAGCAGACGGGGCCCAGGGGACCACAACATCCACAACTGCAGCTGACTGCAAGTCTTTCTGAGTCGGGCAAGACCCCACAGACCACTCAAGGTTACAGAAGTATAAAGTAAGAGAAAAAAAATGCCCATAAAAGGAAGGAAAGGAGAGGTGCTCCCAACTACTTACAGTGCACAGCACCTCTGAAACCACAGAGACTAAGGAGCAAGGACTCCAGCGCTGCAGAGTTATTATGAGGCTAGAGAGAGATGGACCTAAAAGGCAGCATACGCAGGGCTGACCCAGAAAGTGGCCTGTAGCACACAGCATCTTATTTAATTGAAGCAGGAAATGATATCACATTTTTTTATTTTTTCAATTCGTTGTAGGTCTACTATTGAAAAAACATCAGTTGTCTAAAGCACAAATAATTTTAAAGGCTATTTAATAGATATATTTGCCTCCCATCATTTTTTTCTGATTTTAAATAATGATTGACATAATGTTTTGTACAGTTAAGTCCAGATGACTGCAATTAATTAGCTTCCAGAGCAAAACGAGTTTTTTTTCCCTGTCTATCTACTATGTAATGCTTAACTATCTGTATACTTTTCAAAAAGTGTTTCCCAACCGAAGTACCAGGAAACTTATCCATATGGACAATGAGCTGTTTAAATACATTTGCAATTCCACTTCAAAAAACAACCTTTAAGCACAGCATTGTAACATGGCCACACCCAGAAAAAACAAAAACAAAGCAACATTTGTGAAGACTTCACCATTTTTACAGTCACCTCTTTGCAGGAAAAATGGCATGGACTGCTCAAGAGAGGAGCTGGGCCTGCTCTAGGCAGCAAGCCTATGGCCTAGGAGAGCGTGCAGGTACTACAGCCCCAAGTGCATGTTCCTGACTGTCTCCTTCAACAGATGGCCTGAGTGTATATAATAGTAAGTTACTCCTGTATGAGAACTTCTTCAGAGCCAGTGACACCTTTGAGTAACAACTGCAAAGGTCAGCCTTCAGCTTCAGTGAAGTGAACATTGAAAAACAATTTGGCAACACACTTCTAACACTATAAAGGAGGACAATTCACCCTGATTAAAGGGCAGTGGGATCACAGCCTCCCTTTTCTACTCATAGGTTTGACATTTCCACAGTAATAGGGGCATGTTCTGGCAGCTTTAAGAAAATAATAACTCAGAAATCTTTCTACTCTTGTTTGGAAAAAAGTTTCAGCAATTCCTTTCATACAATATGAAGATCCCAGTACATGGCCATGGAAGCAGTGCACTGTATTAGTGATCAACACAATAATCAAGATATCAGTGATTTGAGACAGCTGTTTGGTCAGAGCTTTACAGCATAATTGACTGAATGTATTTATTTAATTTTCCTTATTTTTCTGTGTGGCTTGTTTGTTTTGTTTTCCTTTTTTCTTTTTTTTTTTTCTTTAGAAGGAGATTTAAGTATTCTGGGATTTGTGATACACAAAACCATCAGCATTCAGTAAATACAGGGAAGAGTAAGCTTTATTACTCCTTTTTATGTAACACTCCACAAGATGTTGCAGGCTGACATAAACACTGTGAATCAACCGTGAAGCAAGAACTGTCCCATCATTTCCCTTATTGTCTGGGCACTACCTCTCTGTGTGTTTTATACATCTCCACTGCTGACTGGGAGGGCATAGGGGTACCTGAGACATCCTTTTGGGACTGTAATGGGCTGTAGAAAACCAAATGGTACAGCATTTGTCCATGCTGATTTAGGATGCAGACTGCCCTGCTACCCTACTGTCTATACTAGCTTTTCCTGCTGTGGGAACAACCCAGTTAATTCTTGAGCGGTGGCTGGTCATAAATCATTGTGAAGGCAGCGAGAGTGATGGTGATTTGGATGTGAGTATCAAAACTCTGCTAGCTATGGCTAGCTCTGGCTAGCTCCACAGTGTGTACTCATTGGTAGAGGATTGGACGTGGTTTCTTGTGGAGGCCAGAGGCCCAGCCTTCTCCCCTGCAGAGATGGATCCTGGTAGAAGAAACTCTCCCCAGATCAGGGTGAGAAAAATGGGCTTTTCCCAGGGATACCCTATACTGTTGTGTTAATGTACCACGGTGGGCCCTGCTGGCCACCCCCCACCCCTGTTCCAGAATGTTCTCCCTTCCCTGCTTCCCCATAGGCCTTCATTCCTCAGCCGCTCCCTCTCTATTTCCCCACTTGCTCTGCCCTAGCCCCGCTTGTGTCCTGCCCCATGCCCCCAAACCAGTGGTCCCTGATGCTCTCTCTCTCCACCCCTGCCGACCTCATACTTATTCCTGGACCTCCATTGTTCTGGGTTCTTTTCTCTGGTTCTGTTCACATGTGCAGCCACAATAAACCCTGCATGGATGTCCACGGGAGGACCCTTCCCGCCTCTGCTGCTGATCCATCTAAGAAGCTGTCTGGTGTCTGTGTGTGTGTGTGTATTTGGTGTGTGTGGCACTGCCAAGCGGCTTCCCTGCAGAGACACTTTCGGAAGGTAGCATCATCATGCTACCCCCAAGCCCCAAGTTGCAGCAGTTTCTGTAGTTCATGCCTGCGTTTTATGTCAAGCAAACAGACACAATCTAGTTTGACAAAGATGAAGTGCTGAGAAAAGGGTATTGAGTTCAAATCCATACATCCTTGCAAACCAGAGGGGCAGTGCAAAGCAGCTGTGTGCCTCACATGGGCACTGGTTTCATTTGTAGGAACCTGTCCTATCCCCGGTAGAGTTCCTAGGAAAATGTAACTGAGGGCTTAAGGCCTATTATCCAATAGTTTGTCCTCAAAGATTTTCTCCATGTAGCCTTAATTTAAACCAGAAAAGAGCCTTGTTGAAACTGCTGCTTTTTTCTTTTTCTTGTTTAAAGAGACCAACTCTGTGCTTTTCTTTCATTCTGCAGAGTACAGAGCTGACAGTATTACCCACATGTTTAGCAGTGCCTCTGCTGTAACTGATGACGCTCGTACTTAAATGCACTAGGAAGACAAGAGTGGGTTGAAGCCATTTTTAGAACAACATGCTATTTCCTTTTTTAGTGCTGACTCATTCACTGTACCTTGTGGTATGTTTACCCCAATTGCTTGCTGCTTTGGAGGCTGTTGAATGGGTGAGGAAGGAATATTAATCAGTGACACATCGCACTGTGCTCCGGAACTACAGTCATGGTGAGTGTGATGCTCTTGTCTATCTTTTGGCTTTATTGTAGGAATTATTTTTCTTTAACTAGCATTCAAAGTTACTTCAGTTCTGGAAACTGTAAGCAACTCTTTTGTGCACATCCTTTCAGCACAGTTATCTAGTTCATACCCTTTTTTTTCTGTTTAAAATCTTTGCTCCTTGCTAGTACTCATATCAGAGTGGAATTAATCAAAGTCATTGCACTGTACACATGTGAAACCTAATTAGCCAAAACAGCTGATGAAGACAGAGGAGATCTCACAGCTCATTTATCTTTTTCTTAACATATTTTATCTTAAAATGAAAA
This sequence comes from Erpornis zantholeuca, assembly GCA_013400515.1. NCBI lineage: Eukaryota > Metazoa > Chordata > Aves > Passeriformes > Timaliidae > Erpornis > Erpornis zantholeuca. The sequence goes on along the minus strand of VZTN01021323.1, from coordinate 143,122 downwards.
TGACTTGGAAAACAGTAGCAGCCACTAGGGCTAAAACTATGCAAAAGTGTACATTATCGCATGTGTGATCTACTTGGGCTGTTTTGCCTGCTGAGTGAGGTGGAAAAGTGGTGCCCAGAAATGTATTGAAAGGCTCAATTTGTCTGCATTCAAAATAGAAATTAAAGGCCCGTACATAATAACTGCAGCTAATCATTCACAATATATGGTCTGATGAATGCGGTTAGTGTACAGTTACAGATGGTTGCCCTCTGCTCGAGGTGATAGTTGACCATCTGGTTGACATTACAGCCCTCCCAAATGGGCTTCTCACTCTTCTCTCCCTTGTCTCTGTATGTTCCCACCACCTCCAGTGTAGAAGGAGTGATGCAAATCTGATCTGGGTTTTAAATGAGAAAAATAATCACTATTTTATACAGCTTTATTTCAACTAATTTAGTTCTTTTAAACCATCCACTTTAGGACTAGATGACCACCTATGCTTGAAAAGGCATGTTGACTGAATCACCTCTGACTTACAGCACCACACTCCCAAGGAGATGCCCCAGCTGCAAGGACTGTGTGGAGAAGGGAATGTGAAATCCTGAAAGAGGACCCAGAGATTAAGCTTTAATTTACCAGGCTAAAGAAATACTTGCTTCCAGCTCTAGGACGTGACTGAAGAATATAATGAGCAGACATCTTCAAAATCTCATCTCATCTCCTGTTTCCAGGTATCTCCTGTTTCTCATCTCCTGTATCCAGTCTGAAGGATATCTATCTCTGAACAGCATATTCTGATATAATGAAACATATGTTTTATTTTAATATTTTATAATAAGAATATTTCTGTTACAGAATTCCTTCTATTATTGTTTTGGACACAAATATAGATTCCTTGTGGTGGTAACTGAGCACTTGAGTCTTAACAGATTTCCATTATAGGATCTCTGTGAGTAGGGGATGGGTACTATCCCATTTTTAAAGGGTCTTAAAAACACAGATCACAAAGTCTCTGTGCAGCAAAAACTTAAATTCACATCTCCTAGGTTTTAAGCTGGATAAACCTACTAGTGGATGAAACTTCCTAATTACTGACAGAAAATTCCTTTCTGTAGTAATCCTAATACAAATGACTGTAAAGAAGTGTGCTTTTCTGACCCCTGGGGTTGTGACTGGGCTTGATCTAAAGCTAAGAGATAGCCAAGTTAGTTTGTGAACTCAGTCTTTCATATTCACTCGAAGATGCAGATATAAATTGGGAGTAAGAAGAAGGCCAATGAAAAGTAAAAACTGATGGCTTCTGCAAAGACAAATGAGATGCAGCAGTGGAGGGGATGGGGAAGAAGAAACAATGAAACCCAAAAGAGGTGTAGAGGAACCAGAGTTGTCAGGGTAGAAGTATGTAATGGGAAGAAAAAAACTAGCCATATATAAACTTCTCTGTAATGTCACAGCTGTATGCATGGTTTTAGAACATAGACACTTCACACAGAATGGAAGTGTCTGCATATGATGCACTTCCAGTTCTGGCTAGTTGAGTTAGATCAAAAACTTCCAGGGAAGTGCAGTCTATTTTACATACATGAGAATGTACTTGGATATGATAAAATACCACAGCTGTCAGTCTAGATTGGAATCAATTTGCATGGTAATGCTGTGAGGGCTGCAATTTATTTTCCTTTCTCTGCAATGAGAAACTTTCCCTGTTTCAGTAGGGGAAAGATTGATCCTGGATGTCTGCTTATGCATTTGAAAAGATCTGGCTCTTCAAGTGTGACTCATTGCCATTGGACACCTATAGCTTTGAGAGGAGAGAGCTCTTCACAGAAGTGCAGTCATATGGCTAATCTGTGTTTGGCAGTTTCTGTAGGGCCCAGAGAAACTGAAAATCTCCAAATACATAAATTTGGACCATAGATTTCCCCATGTTAATGTGAGAATCAATTAAGTTCTGGAGAAAGAAGAGTTCCTTAAAATGAAATAGAAAAGAACATACTCAGAACAATGTGGGCTTTGCAGGCTATACTTAGTATAAATTACTAAAGGAATATTTGTATTCTGCATTTTTTCCAGTGACAAAGCTACCTGATGAAGTTATCCTCCAAGGTACTCCCTCCTTTCTGCTCTGCACCCACTACAGTTCTCTGTATAATCTGATGTGCTAATGTCACTTGTGATGAGACTGTGCTGAACATAGGCCAGGCAAATGATGTAAATGTCTAAAAATAGTATTTTGGAAAGTATTTTTTAAACCCATGTCACTTTACAATCCAGATCGTTGTGCAGCATAAATAGTTACATTAGTGTGACTTTGGGGTGGCAAACGGCATCAAGCAGAAGGTATAAAAATTTAATTGTAGGAGAAAGTGGGAGCTTCTTTGTTGCTGAAAGAGAAAACATGTGCAGAACATCATCAAAACCAGTCTGAAGGCCAGGCCTGAGGTACCCATGTATCTTTTAATGTCGTCATAGTATGGTCTCAAAGGAGGCTCAGTTCAGTATGATCCTGGGTGACCCAACCATTAGAAAGAAGTATGTGGGTGATCATCACCACAACAAAGCAATTTGGTATACCAGTAAATCCATTCTTCTGTTACTTACAAAAACATGGAGAAAAGGAATAAAAGAACACAAAAACAGGATTCCCCACAGCCTGTTTTTAAAATCACTCATTCATAGATGTATTTGAAACACTTTTTCTAGCCCCCAGACTACTGAGAGAACTGCTCCTTTTTTAGTGTGATATATGTATTTCATCAAGGTGTTCAGTGTGAATTCCAAAGATGAAAACACATCCACTAACTTGAAACTAATTTATATCACACCTGTTTTATAGTTTTTAATCTGTGGTCTATAAACAAAGACAAAAGCTAGACATTTCTCACTTTAATGGAATATCTGCACTAGGAGAGCCATACAGAAATTATTTTAGAGATATTTTTGTATATTTTTTATGATGACTGTGGCATATATTGTGCTGCGCTTTTCATTAGAAATCTCAAGAAAATCTTCCTCTTACCTGAAGGTAATGGCACGGCCTCAAGGAAGGTTTGATTTCCTGATGAACCAGAGGCTTATCTAAGTTCAGTGATGATTTGCGATAAGCTTCTTTAGCCTGACTTACTGTAAGCGTGGACCAAGAACTCCTTTTCATATATTTACTATCAGGGGTCATTGGTAGCCCTTCACAAGCTGAACACTTCACATCATTGTTACTTTTGGAAGTCTTCAATGAGAGATCCCCAAAGTGCCCCTGGAGCGCCTCAGGATAGCAATGGGATATATGATCTGCATGGTGCCTATTTACCACACTAGGGGTTCGGTAAGTGCTATCGCTGTCCAAATTATCATCAGAGCTCCACCAGCTACTCATTCCAGATTTATGCTTGCCTTCTGGTTTTCGCTCCTTACTTTTACTCCTTTTGCTATGCTTGGAATGGTGCCCATGATGATGATCGTCCCCTCGACCGTCTCCCTTTGTTCCATTCACATTGCCCTTGGATGATCCTTCCAGAGAATGAGATTTAGTAAAAAGTTTCTGGACAGAATGAACGAGATGGCGTATCCTTCCCGGGCTCTCACTGCGTTGTTCTGCAGCTGTCGAGGTCCTCTGGTACTGTAAAGTATGAAACCCATCCCGGTGAAGAGGAAGTTGTTTCTCAAATTGGTCCAAAAGATTTGCAGGAATACGGTTAATCTTAGGGTTACCGTGAGACATGGCGCAGTCGTCTCTTGAGTCGTAATGTGAGCTGTAGTGCATTCTGGGGAAAGTGCTACTTGACATGTGATCGCCCATTACCATGGGCATCATCATGCACTCAGAATGAATGGAGCTGCGTGGGGAGCAACGATGGTGGTCCAGCGGGCAACTCTCCGTGGGGCTGAGAAGATACGACTGCCTTGGCTCCTGCCCATGGTGAATATGGTCGTGGGTATGTTCACAATCTTCAGGGGATGCTAAGCCACAAGTATGAGCTGAACATAACTGTGGTTGATTGCGACTACCAGATAATCCTTTCATATTCCTCGGAGCAGGAGAGTATCTTTCTTCATTGAAGTGCTGGGAAGGCGACCATGAGTACTGCTGGTCTGTCATGAGAACACATAAAACCTGTGTTATGTGTCTGATTAAAAGATTAACTTGAAAATTCCAAGTATATTGAAAAACTAAACATTTTTTCTCTATGAGCTTGGTGGAAAGTCTCACCATTCATGAAATTTCCTCCACTATTTTAAAACTGATTAAAATTGCTCACTATGAGTAAATTACGGGGTGAATACAGTCTCCTTTCTGTTTGCAAAATTGTCTGCTAGCAGTTCTAGATGTTATGAAGCTATTAATTGTGTAAATTTACTCAGATTTAATGGATACATTCAAGTATTCAGTTTATTATTTAATATTTATAGCTCATATGTCAAGCTTTGTGGCTAGTCATTTAAGTTACATGGGTCTAGTTTCTATTTTCGTGGTTTCACAGTTGGATATATTAAATGTATCTTTTCTCCATGGAGCCATTTTTGTACCATAAATTGAACTTCATTTTCTTCAAAGAATCTCAGCTTCATGATCCTAAGTTCACTCTTCAGACGTATAAATAATAAACAGCAAAGAGAAACAAAAAAAAAAAAGTGCTGAAATGAAGCTCAATTTTTATATTGCTAAACAGTTTATGAATAAGCATTTCATACTATTTGAACATCTGTTACCCTTAGTCCAGAAGTATTATTGCTATTACCATAGATGTAGAGTATTCTCTATTAGGCAGTTTTCCCCTTTTTATGACCAAACTACAAAATATTTACTTAATGACTCTAAGTTATTCCTGAAAAAAACAAATATATTTAGGCACATACTATGGGATTTTATATACTTGATTACTTGTTCCTATGAATCATGTGCTCCAAGTTGTGGTTATTGTGCAAGAATGATTGCTAAATAAGAGTAGCTTGTAAGCAAAGATTTTGATACTTAAGCCTTTGATTTTTTTTTCTCTCATGTAATTTCTTGCAGCTGTCAAATGCTACAAACAGAAAATGAAAAACAACCCCAGAAATACTTCAATTTGATTTTCTCATTCACTTTCACTCTTCAATTTCAGCTTCTTTAGGAAACATTTCAAAAGCAGACAAAGAGATAGGATGTAAGATAATCCTTCAGAGGATAAGACAGATGTGTAAGTGTTTCTATAACCCACTTAGTACAGCCTTTCTGCAAATTTGCTCTAAGAATCTAAATAATCTCACACAGGTGCTTGATACAAGGAAGTTGCAGGTTTCCACCAGAATGGAATATCTATTAACTGGACACTGGAAACCAGGCTGTAGAGATAACACAGTAATTGACAGCACTTTGAAGGGTTTCTAACCATATGACAAAGCTCTCCTAAATCATATTTCCACTGCTGGTGAAAACTCAATGCCTGGATATGGTCATGAAACAGATCAATACACATATCTCTCTAATTTTATTCAGCTAATATGTGTTACATCATGATACCCTCAGTACAGAAGAAAATTGGTTGCAAGTCTCTAGCATCAGCTATCTCATAACCTAAATGCTCTATATTTCCTATTGTGGGAGATGCTTTGTGATAATTTTATTATACTCTAATTTCAACAGAGTTACACACAATATTTTAAAATTAATGCAGCATTAAACTAATAAATAGTGAAGCATTCTTCATCCTAGGCACAATCTTGCCACACTGAAGTCAAAGATGGATTTAAGGGTCCAAATGTCACCTCAATACAGTTTCCTGGCATGAAACTGATGGGTCTGTGCATATATCCTTTTCTACTTGTATTTTGCTTTCTTGTCTGTTTGTTTTACTTAATTCTTGGTTATTATCAAATTAAAATAAAATCTTATTACTGCTGATTACTCAGTCTGTTGTCCTATTTAGGTTATAATACCTTGCATAAATAGAGTTACAGAAAGGAAATATAACTGTTTCTCTGAAATGACATAATTTTGATTACATACAGACATGGCAGTAAATTATAACAGTGCTTTGGAATTCAGCCACATAAGTAATTCTGTAATTAGTGGTACTTTGCCCAGGATATTACCAAACATTATCAGGTGAATAATAATGGACCATGTGCTCAATTTACTTAGTCTGTACTTCCCATAAAGGGTTCCCAAAGCACCTGACAGAGATTACTGCAGTACTTCCTACAAACCCATGAGATTAGATGGAGGGAAGAAGTTTGGTTGTGGGTTTTTTGTTTTTTTTTTTTTTTACAATGAGAGTGGTAAAACACTGGAAGAGGTTGATCTAGTTGAAGATGTCCCTGCCTATTACAGGGAAGTTGGATTAGATGACCTTTAAAGATCCCTTCCAACCCGAAATATTTTATGATTCTATGTGGAAGGTACTGTTCTCCTTTTACAGAAATAGGCAGCTGTAATACTGGAAATGTTTTCCAAAGTGCTTATGGATTTTCTGATTTTAATGTTCACAGAGGTGAGAGCCAGAGGGAGGTGGAAGGAAGCTCTTCTGTCACTCTGACAGCACGATGAGAGTCAACCCCAAGCCTTTTCATCACAATCTTGCACATCCATGAATGAATATAACTTGCACTATGCCTCACCAGTGCATTTAGACAAAAAAAGTAAGGGCATGGCAGACATCCAGAATGAAAGAAAGAGAATAAGAAACTAATTTTAAATTCATTCCCGAGCACAGAATTGCTAGTCCCTGGTGATTTCTTTAGGTCCAATGCAACATCAAACATAGCCCAGAAGGCTTCAAACATTTTTATCCCATTAAGTCCCCAGGAATATAAGACGTGATGATTTGACTGCACTGCAATGGATAATCTAACAACAGCTTTTCTGTCCCTCATGGCTCTCTATGATTCTAGCTCATTGAAACTATAGCAAAATACAATTGTCTTTATGTTGTTTTCACATAGCATGCCTTCATATAGCATTTTATACATTTATACATATATACATAGAATGTCTGAATTATTTTTGTTTGAAACACAGTAGCTAGAAACTGCTTTAGGCATTTATTAAGCTTAATCAAAATAATTAAAACGTGAATTAAGAAGTAGGTGTTTTCCAGTAGTAATTGCCCCCTCTTAACTCTGTCATAGAATGTAACTAAAACTAGATAAACCCCCAAATTACTTACATGTGCATCATTTAAATTTATCATCCCAATTAGGTTTGTCTGTCTAGGATATGAAACCTGTTCCTTATCCCAGACACAATGACTTCTTCATACAAATCTTTTGAAAAATCTTCAGTATTTTGAAATGCAATATATAAATGTATCAAGTTATTTGTGCTTTGTACCATCCAGTAAACTTTGTTCAGGAGACTGAAGGGCTCAAAGAAACAGTTAAGCTGTGGCTGAATGAATTACTGTATGGTACCAGAGCAGTGTAATTGCCCATGTGCTAGCTCTTAGCCTGCCAAGAAAAATGTGCTAGCTTAAAATTCAATTAAGCTAACATGCTTTTCTAGCATTTGCGAGGGGCTAAAAGTGTGTCTGTGGTCAATGACCACATCTCAGCTGATTCATAAAAATTCATAAAGCTACAGCATTTTTTTTCTCAATCCTTTCAAAAGAAATTTAATATTTTAGAATCATAAAATAGTTTCAGATCTGATATATCCAATAATGACAGATTAGACTGAAGTTTTAGTCTATATCTTGAAGTTTCTTTTTTTTTTTTGCATCGGGTTCTATGTTTGCTCTGGGCAATCACTCCAAAAACATAAAATGCCACCATCAGAACTAAAGTGCTAAAAGGAGACAGAAGAAAAAATAAACATAACCCAAAGCAGATAAAGGAATGGGAACAGGGTAAAATATGAGAGCATAGGAATGGCTTTTTTTAGATTTCATCAGAGCAAAATGGAATCTTCCAATTTACTTCAATGGATAGTCAGATAATATTTTAAGGGTTGGGGATGGACCCAGAACAAGACATAGGCTGTTATGTCAGACAATCCAGTAATTCCAAAATCCTGAAAATCCTTTAAAGCTCTTCTTTTTCAGAGACTACTGTACAGATATGTCAACCTTTAACCTTGGCAGATGGAAGGATTTCTGCATCCCTTCCTATCTCTTTCAATTCTTTCCCTGTTATGCCATGTCCTGTCCTGCTTTTTCTTTTTTTTCTCAGTTCGGGACTTTCTGAGAGTTGTGCTCTTGTTCCAAGCAGAGCTTGGCTTGCCTGTGTTTGGGGTCTGGCCACAATTTTTACATCATCCAAGCTTTTATCTTGTGCTAGCCAGTATCAAGGAAAGAAAGATAGGTTCAAGGACCAAGAATAATATTTGAAATAATGAATTAGAATTGCTATTAATGTTCTAGGTCAGAAGGCTAAAACCCTCTAACTAAAGAAACATAAGAGCTGTGCATTTCTAGAGTTCCTGGAACATGCTCTTGGCTAAAAAACATCAGTATAAAGACACTAAAACTTCTCTGACATTCAAAAGAAGTGCATGTCACCACAAATCTTTTTGTGTGTTGCATATTAGAAGCAAGCCTTCACAGCATGATAATACTCTCTGGACCTACTAAATGATGCCTGATTTTTTTCTTACTTTTCTTTCTATTGAGAAATTAATTTGAATTGCTTTAGCCTTATAAGCCCCTCAGTAAACTGCTTTCCCATCTGAAACATCTGTGCTGTTTTCATTGGAGAACGAACAGTTCTTCCGCCTAGTGTAACCAGGAAAACACATGACTGAAAAGAGATTCCTAATCTAGCTTTCAGAAACAGGTGGTAGACAAAACCAGACTGCTATATGTTGCTGTTTAACAGTGTGCATTATGCATTATGAAAAATGCATACTCACAGCTTAACCTATAGCTAATAAAAAATGAAATATTGGAAAAATGGGCATATTAATAAATATGTAGACATTAAACATAAAAATGGATAATTAAAATTTTAGCTGGAAAAGTTTCCGTCCAAGGTCTGCACTAAGTAGTGTTAGATGAGCACGGTTTCCTCATTAACTTGTTATAGTATTTTTCCCTGTTCTCTTCTAGCCTTGAAAATGAGTATTTACAGGGATTGAGAAAAGTGACTGATCAGCCAAATGCAAGGAAGAACTTCCGGAAGTGCAAATGCCTTACGCTTCTGTCACGGTCTCATGAGATTTCCAACCTATTTATGTAGCACAATATCTGGTATAAAATTGTCGAAAAATCACAAAGATTGAGTGACCACCTTACAGTTTTAGAAGATGATTTGTATTTTCTGTGATGTGTGTGCACTTCATGCAGTGCACTGACCTTTCCGTGAATTCTACGTGCCTGCTCAGGCTGCTTACTTGAAATTCTGAACATGGAGTAGCATCCCCTCAACCACAAGGTGTATTGCAAGGACTGTTGCAACAAGGTGCTTTATGCACAGTCTCCCTGCACAGTCAAACAGCACATGGGCTGCATGTGGATGCTTGGTTTGTTTGGACACATAAACCTGAAAATAAGAGACTTTTAAATTCAGAATCCTTGGCAGGGTGTGGCAGGCTTGTACAGCTCTGTTTCCACTAGCAGTGTAAACAGAGCTAGAGGATGTGTCCAGCCCATACAGTTAAACTGTTGCCATCATAATTTCATACTACGTAAATAGGACTCTTCCAACTGATACTAAGCGTGATTGCAAGAACAACACGAGCCAAAGATTGTTACAAATATGCAGTCTAGATGTGGTTTTATTTTTGACTGAGGAACTGGTATGCCTCTTCTGAAGCCTGATCTACATGTCCAAAAACCACCAGATGAATACTACCCTTTGTGTATATATTTGCCTCCGCTGACTATGGCAAAAACTATGGCTGACAAGCTCCAATGCAGAAACCTACATCATAAATGCATAAATTTAGGTGATCTGAGGCACATGGATTCTGCCAAACCATAGAAAATGTTTTGACAGCCCAAGCTAATTTAGTGAAACCGCATGACAAATAATGACCAAGGGTAAGATGGTTTTTGTAATTCCTATCTTTGATAAAAGTGGACATTCAAATGCTATTAAAACAGCACCAAAGTCCAGAACATACCAAATTGGATCAAAGTCTTAAAACCTAAAGGAAGAATTAAGGAGTATATAGAATGCTGCAATTTATTCAGTACAGTCAGTTTTAAGTACTGTTATGCAGGTGTCTGCATGTGGAACAAATATTTGATAGCACTGAATCCTGTTCTTCAGCCCAACAGTTCTCCACAGCTATCTATCTTTCAAATAAAGATTAGTAGACTGATAGTCCAACATCTCGAGGGATTTATTTCTGAGATAAATAAGCATGATAAGAGAAAAGGGTATATAATAAAAGGAGTGCAGAATAANCTTGTGTGATATCTTGGTGCCAACTAGTATGCAGCACACAGACCTTCACAGTGCTTTTCAAGTTTGAAGTACATTGCCATTATTCATCTTTCAACAGTGCTATGACACAGGTAGGTCCACAAAGTGATTTATGACTAATATTTTGTCACAAAATCTGTATGATAGCAAAGTCTTGGAAAAATTGTAATGTATCAGGACTAGACTGACCTAAAATAACTACCACGT
>VZTN01021323.1:117361-132300 GCA_013400515.1 Erpornis zantholeuca | reverse complement strand
TGGAAGTTGTGGGGAGGCTGGTGGGGGACACAAAGCAAAATATACTGGGAGGAAAAAAAGTACAGAAGTGTGATAACTGGGGAAAGCTGTGACCAGGGACAAGCTAAAGCCAGGCCACAACACTGACTGCCTGGCATGGAGAACAGGGCATGCTATATGTGAAAACAGAGAAATGTGGAAACAGTATTTGAGGAATGAACGCATCTCACATCTTCTGGGTGGAAAAATTGGACTGAAATCCATGAGAGACAGTATGGGATTTGTATAAAGCTCCAGGATATGGAGTGGAGCAATACAGGGAGTCCTCAGGATGATGTGAAATTAATTNAGAAATACAGCTGTATGGTGTCAACTGGGGCTTCAGTATGTGAATGTCATTGAACAAGTGGTTATAATGCTTCCAAATACACAGCAGAAATGCTAGCCAACACCATTAAACTTCTTTTGTTCATTATTGTGCCTGGCTTTATGGTCTTCCTTCCCTAAAGAATAAAATTTTTCTATTTGCAGTTATTAGGTCATGAGACAATCCATTTCCCTCAGGGTCATAAAACCGCCACTGTTTTCTCAGCAATTAAAGAAAGCCAGAGTAATTGCATGGTACAGCTCAAAGATATACACAGAAGCTATGCACAACACTAGAAGTACAAGGGAAATCCTTGTCACGTTGACAGCAGTAACAAATCTCCCATTAAGTTCAAGGGGCTGGGATTAATTGTAAACATTGCTGAGAAAGGTTCCTGGTCATTTTACCTATGACACCTGTGTTACTTGAGGTAGATTGTCTCTATCAGGGCTGATATTTTTTGCAGAATGCACAATTTATGCTGGACTGGAATAAACATGTTAGAAACCTCCAAGGATTCCCAGTCAAAAAGATGATTGCATGGAAGGGCGAAACTGGTCCTTCTGAAATACTGCCTGTGATAGCATTATGGCCAAGATTTAATCCCAAGCATCCCTACCACTAGGACCAACTATTCAGCTGAACAGAACAACTGAATTGCCAGGGTTTCTTTTCTGTTAAGAAATACTTACAATTGATTCTTAAATAAAAATCAAATAAAAGAAATAATGCTGATTTTTATGACCTTCTTCCCTGGCTTTTTTTTTTTCTTAGTGTTTCTGGAATTCTTATGAATTTGTCCATTTTTTATGATGGTATATCACAGAGGAAGTTTTGTACAACATTCAGTACTAAGGGGACTACAAGAACAAAAGCTCATGTATCCAAGCAAAAATATTTGTCATATATTCCCTCTAAACTGCCTTTTATTATTTCTTTAAAACATGGATATATTTTAGAGATTTCACTAATTTTACAGAGTGCTCTACTAGGAAAGAATAATGTAGTAATTAATTATCAAAAGCATTGATTATTGCCACGGAACAATGACTGCTCAGTTAAAAATACTGTTCTATTTCAAAATTACCTTTATATTTTTTCTTTTTAAACATTAATTCAGCTTTTAAATTATCAGAACTGAAGAAAAATTATTTGATTTTCTGTTTGCTTCAGCATCAGTTCTTTTCAGACTTTTGATTCACCAAAAATTTTAGTTGTAGCCATGATCTGACCCAAAAGAATTATTTTACTTTTTGGGAGTCCATCATTATCTGCTCAAGTGTACACTCGTGGTGCTGCCTCTTGCTGCTTTGCCATTGTATGGTGAACTTTTCTGTTCAGTTCAACCCACTGAGATGGAGGAGGACTCATCCTAATTTTCCTATGGGGTACAGGAAGAAATAGCAGCCTGGTGACAAGATCCCTTTTAAACCTGTTGCCATAGTAACAGGCAGACAATCTTCCTCTTTACATAACTTCCAAATTGGGAGTTTTTCAAATCAGGGTGCTGTCTCTTTTCTGCCTGGCTGAGCTCTGTTTTGGATCTGTGACAAACACTGCAAACATTAATTGCCTTTCCCCACCATCACTGGCACCCAGATTTTCCATGTGGCAGTGAAGGGCCAAACTGTTATTCCTGTTCCTGGGATGAGGTGGTGTTTTAAGTACCCCACTGTAGGAAAGTTTGAGACAAGGCATCTCACTATGCTGCTGTCTGTTATCTTATGAAGAGAAATGACATTATAAAAAGATGGAAAAAGTTGCACAATGAAAAGTGACAACTAAACTCAGCAGTGAAAACTGGGATTGTATTAGCAATCTTTGCTGGTGTTTATCCTGCTGCACTGCTTCTGCCAGTGCAAATTCCCTTGGGAAGACAGTGACATATGTGGCCAGCACTGTGAGAGAAAATTGTAGTCATTTACCTCCACACTGGAAGCATCTCCACCACCCTGGTTGTGTGACAGAACCTAAGCAGGAAATGATGTATATGGAGGTAGAGCATGGTAACTTTTTTTCTGAGGAAATGGAGAGAACATCATTTAAGCTGCTCATCATATACATTTAAAAGGCTGCACATTTTTCCTTTTGAAAAGGGACAATCCAGTGAAGTCACTCATTGAGGAAGGCAGGTGTGGCTAAGCAGTCACTCACCTTATCTCATCTCATCTCATCTCATCTCATCTCATCTCATCTCATCTCATCTCATCTCATCTCATCTCATCTCATCTCATCTCATCATCTCATCTCTGTTGCAGCCATCACACTATGGGAAGGTAAATGTTGCATGCCAGGTATGCACCCAGGTGTTAGAGAGGTCAGCAGGGCATGGGGGAAAGAAAAATGTCCCTTCTTTGCTAACATCCCACATGTGAAATCATTTAGAACAGAAATATTTGTTTATGAATGCATAACACCCTTTGTATTCTGTAGTAGAAATGAATGAATAATTCATTACAAATTTCCTATTTGATTAATCTTACATCCTTCCAAATGTCTTCTCCTGTTTGTGAATTGACCTTGGGCCTAATGGGATTTTTGCAGAGTTATTTGACATTACGAGCTATTTAATTTTTAGAAAAAGCTTCTGATCCACAGATTGTTAGTAAGCATTAGTTGCCAACAACCTATATTAAAATGCTGTACAGTTAGCATGTTTTTATATGATGTTCAGGCCATATGATATGATTTTGTTCTATGACTGAAAGTAATTTACAGAATAAGTTCTCAAGCATTACTAAAAGCCATTTAAAGTCCAAAATTTATTTTCTGAAAATAATTTTATTTCATTTACGTTTTTTACAGTCTTGATCATCACATCAATAAACTTCTACACTACAGTTTCTGGATACAGAAAAACAAAGGATATGAAGTAGAATTATTTCAAGATATGATAGAATAAGACTAATAAGAAAGGCTATTTTTTGCAGTCTCTGTTCATCTAGTCACAATAGGCAAATACTAGGGTGACACTGAATCATACCAGGGCACATCGTATTTAAAATCTCTTGCAAATTTAAAAGATTTTTATATTGTCATACCAAACCACCTGGCTACATATTTTTATTGTATGACAGAAAGATAGCCCTGTGGTTAGAAGATTAACTTGGGAAATCTTCAGTCAAGTTTTCTGTCATCAATGAATTATTTGTATGGTTCAGGACAAGGCCATGGGCAGGGGCGTCACTTACTGCGGAGAGGCTTGACCTTACCTCACTGGGTTGCAGTGAACCTTTGTGCACATGTCTTGTAGACTCCCTACTTCCATTCCCCATAGGACTAGAATAAAACTTCTGTACCTCTGAGTGTTAGTGTCAGAAACCAGAGAAACGTTCAGTCCGTGGCCCATCTAAGAATTTAAACCAGTGTTACTGTGCCAGCTGATTACTGGGATGAGTGTCACTGTCGTGGTTACTCAGTGTGGCCAAGCCACGGTTCTGACTAAAGTCCCACCAGCTCCCATCAGTCTACAGATGTTTAACTACACCCTGGGTGCTCTGGGGAAAGGTGCACCAAGGCATGGATATGGCACAGAAGAGAGTCAAGAGCTCACTGACAACCCATCTCTGTCCTTGAGAAAATTTCCTGTCATGCCGGGTACGTGAAGCTAAAACCCTTGAGAAGAGCAAAGTTTTCAGACACTGACTGCACTGAGTAAGGAGGGCTAATATGGTAGATGGACAGAGAGACTGAAAAGTCAGGACTATATTCATGTTTTCATTTCAAGAACAGCCATGTCCTTTCTTCCAACACATAAGGTCATAAAGGCATGATCATGCAATCAACAGTGATTGAATAACCATGAGGTACTGTCTGACACTTGAACTTGACCAATTAATCAAAAGCACAAATGCATCAACTGTGAAATAAGAATATATTTTCATAACCTGCCCTTAAACTGCCTTACAGTTTACTTTGTAATTGGGGCATGTTAAGAGCATTATTAGTAACTGTAACCTGTTTTACAGGTTTCAACCTTTTCCTTAACATCAACTCAATTTCCATTCCTGAAAACAGCAATTTAGTTTCGTAAAAAGCCTTTAATGCAAGTTCTCTTTCCTTGCTTGACATTAGATGCTGCTAACTATAAAACTTGGGAAAAGTAAATGTTTTCCTTACCTATAAAAAGGAGTTAAAACAATTTTTCAATAATCTATTTTTCCCTCTTCACTCTGTGCATGTGCTACCTATTAAAATATATATTTAAAGAAAAGTTAATCCCATGTTCCCTGTTCACATTTCTTTAACTATTTGAATGCCTTTCAAACATGACATTTTTCTATGTCTCCTGTTAGGATTGCACTATTGCTTTTGACACCTAAAGCAAAATGTTGCCTTGCCCTTTACATCCCTAAAGTAAACAAGACTGAGGAATTTTCAGATAGTATACAAAATAGTAATTTCATTAAATACTTATTTTCTAATACATTAACATTGTTTAGATAATATAAACACCAGCTAGAAGAAAGCTTGGAATTGAAAGAACTCCACTTTCCATGAGACTTACAGTGACCTGCTTGAGATCACACATCAGATCTCTTGCTCCCATCACCATGCCTTGCTACCTTTATTTGCTTATTTGGCTAACCAGGTTGCTTATTTGAGATATTCCTAGTGAAAAGAATAGGAATTTTTGGTGTGAGTGTGAATCTTGTAACAATAATACTTATCACCCTGAACTCTGGTAACAAAGAAATGTTAATGGAAAAGCCATGAAGTATTTATTGTTCTCAAAACCTGACCATTAATGCTTTGATAAGCTTTTTTTGAAGGAATTCATTGCATTTCTGCCTGTTTTAACTAATGAGATCTTTTATAGAATCAATACTGGGAAAGAGTTGAGATCAGTGCTATCCCTTGATACCTTTTCCAATTAAGGCAGTGGATCATTTTATTAAAAATATTATTTAATGACTATTCAGCATTTTCACTCTGGTGAGATATTGTACAAACATTAATTAATCCCCACCAAAGCCCAGACCTCACCAGGAAATACTAAACCCATTTTACAAACAAGGGCCTGGAGCCAGAGATCTTTCAGTACCACAGGGATCATAACTTGAGCTCCTCGGGACAATCAGAGTCTAGAATAATGAATGGCCCTGCAGTTAGAAGTACCTTAAAGAACATCATCTGTCTTATCTTGGGGCAATTATTTTACTCTTCAAGGAAAGCCCTTTCTGTGTTTTCTCCAGGAATGAAGGTCTCTAGCAGTCTATCAGATTGAGGCTGTTCATACAAAATAATGACATAGTCATTGGATTATGTATATACAGAAAAGAAGCAAGCCCATTTCTATAGTCCAGTGATTAGAAAATCCACCCAGAATCATATTTTTCTCCAATGAATATTTAACTTTATACATGTGTAATAGCAAGAAAGAGTGAAGACTGTGAAAGATCTATAGTCTGCAGCTTTTTCACTTATGTTCTATATATACAGTTCACAAATCTTCAAGAGACAGAACACAACACTGGGGCAAAACCAGATACGTCCAATCCATCTGTAGAGGTGTAGCACATTAGCATAGCTGTAACTACAGAGCTTGTCTACACAGAACTTAACTATCCCACAATTTTTATAAAAGTCTTCCCAACTTCAGTTGTTGTCTCTAGGGAAGAAGGGGACATCATATGTTTTTACATTACCAATGGTATTCAGTCCACTCATTTTGACCACCCCCAGTTTGGTAGACAGGTCCTGTCAGGAGGACTGGATTTTCTTCTGAAAATATTAAAGCCATCCACCTCTTCCCATGTATTATCTAGTAACCTTAGGTACTTTCAGAGGACTCTAATAAGGACACAATTTAGGAGCAAGGACAGATTTTTCCTTGCTTTTGGCACATATTTTTCAGTCATTTGGCCATAAATAGTTGAAATGTTTGAAAGCAGCTTAATTTCTTTGTAGTCTAGTTTATTTGTTGTTGTTATTGCTGTTGTATTACTTTTCTGTTTCTCATTTCTGACTAATCCCCCATCTTCTTCCTAGTCAGGGTTCTGGATGATTAGTTAGTTAGAAGTCAGTCTTTGTGTTAATCTTTGATTACCTATTTCATAAGACAGTCCTTGCTCCTATAGACACCTGACAATATTATTGACTTTTATACCATTTACTGTGGCTCCAGAAATCCTGCAGTTCTTTATCAAGCAAATGGGAAGGAGAACAATTTTGGCATACTTCTAAAGCATGACTTATGTCCCTCTTCATTAAGCTTCTAAAGTAGGCCAAACCTGCTATGCCCCAGAAACGTCTATCACTCTTCATTGACTAAAAGAAGTCCAGAGATCTACAGTTTAGACATCTACATCTGAAATACTTTCCAACTCATATGAGACGAATTCCAACCCACGGCATCTGAACTCCTTCCTGTGTGCTGTGAAATGGGATAGCAGGGTGGAAAAACCCCAAATGTCCAAGAAGGCTGAGAGACTTGCTCATTTCATGACTCCTCCGTAGGATCCACTTGTGAGATTCTTAGGAAGCCTCATGCTTAACTGTATCTTTCCTTTTACACCACTTTGATTAAGGCAGAAATTGCTTGAGGCTTCTTCAGTCTCTTCCTTAACACATTCTTCTGTCCAATCTTTGGAATGTATCCTTTAGCTTTTTTTCACTTGTTTTGGAATATTAATTGAATAAACAAGTCCAGTGCAATTATTTTTACATTTAACATTTATGAAATTCCCTGACTTGAGTGCAACTGAGTAGCAACACTACTTGTTTTAGAAAATCCTCTTCTAAGAGACTAGCTAAACATAAGGACACAACCTGTCTGAACTCATGCTCCTTGTTCTAACTGCTTGGGTAGTTTTCCTTAACATAGCGACTGATTTATTTTCCTAGCAGTGTACAATAATAGGATCAGGGCAAGAGTATATAATATTCTTGTTAACTACAACAATGTCCTAATAACAAAAAATAAACTGTGGCAATATATTAACATGAGCATATGCGCAAAAAGAGAAAAATTACTTTAACCTGACTTCTGAAATGTAAGTAAGCTCATGTCGAATAAAGGGAACTTTAAATAGCAAACACATAGAAACCACTTCCCGTATTGCTTTTCTGAAAAATAACCACATGAAGTAATTGCATATAAATCAACATTTTGATGGATTTCACATAAACCAGTGACAATCTGAGTATGAAATTCCAGGAACAGAAACTCAGTTTTTCACAATCTAAATGTATAAAACTGAAGCCAGTGAGACATTTTAGTACTAGCTTTGTAAAACAGAAATACCAAGATTTCACTCATGGGCTTTAAGAGTTTCTGATTTCTTCTTGCTTCTGTTATTTCTTCAAATTGCAAAGGTAACATTGAAAACCCTGTCTGCATTTATAGGATGTTCTCTAAGGGGTAAGACAAAGAGAAAAAGACAAAAAGAAGGTTGGCAATTTCCTTGAACACCTTCTTTTGAATTCTCCATTGCCTGACTGTTACCCAAATCTGATGACTTTTTGCTTTGCATTCTCTAACCTTATAAAGCAGGTGAGAAATGCCCAGAAGGGTTTGACTGAGAGTTTTTTAGCCGCTGTCACTGACACCAGGCGGTGCCGTGCCTGCTGCGGGCTCCGTGGCGGGGGGGAGGCTGTGCCCCAGAGCAGCCTCCTGCGCCCCAGCCCCGCGGCTGCGCCCAGCCTCGGGGTGCACCAGCAGTACCAGGTATCTGAGAGATGGGATCTGTACCTAGCTCCTCCTCTGGCGTCCCTGGAAAACTGAAGCCCGACTTGAGCAGATCGCCACCCTCTTCTTCTGAAAAGACAGAAACAAAGTAGCTATTTAATAACTCTGGTATTTTTCTATATCCAGACATAACTCTCCACTAGTTTTTAAATCCACTCAGTGATGCCTATTACCATTCAGGACCTCTGTTAACGTGAAGCTGCTGAGCTGCTATTATCTGCAGTATCTATCCCTTTGCCAGTTTTTCAGGTGTTCTTCTATTAGTAATATTATTAATTGTTGTTATTATTATTTTAATTTTGCTAGACATTTTCAAATAACTAGTGTCATAATACTCATAAATGCCTTTTTTAACATCTTTTACATTGTTCTTTCCAAATTTTCTTAGTCACATTGAATTATATTGCCTTTTAGCCTTCATGTAATTATTCCAGAAGAGTCCTTATTGTTGGTGCTCCAGTTGCACCTCTAGCACTTTGCACACATGATTCTTAGGCCACTTTAATGACGTTTTATACACAAACATTTCAAATCTCCCATTATGAACTATGATGATGCTGTGATGATGAGTTTTTCTTATCAATAACATTTACTTTTGTGCCAGAGATAATTTGTGTAATTATGACAAAGTATTTAAACTTGGATGATATGTATATGCTATATGAATGCAGAAACCACCTGAATGGCCTGAGTGCAACTCTGAGCTACCCTGCTTACAGTGTTGCAGTTTGGTGCCTCCGCATTGCCCTCTTGTCATGTTGGCACATAAACTAATTTTGGCCCAGTCACCTAGTCTACATATTTTTGTAATGGAGCTGCAAATGGAAAACTGGGTCAGTAACAATTCCATGAGATGCAAGACTGGCTTCAGAATACATATATTAGCTCACAAAATATCTCAGTAATATGTTTCATGTATTTACTCAATACTACCTTTTTAATGTCTTTTATGTTTTTCCCCAATCCTCCATATTTGCTGGTGTCTCAGGTGGGTGAAAATTATCAGGTATACACAGCCTTCCACCATCCTCTTCCTTACCATCTGTGTATCACAAGCAGACACCCCAGAAAAACGGAAATGATGGAGTACTCCCTATCCTCTCACTGTACATTCAACAAGCAGCTCTCAAAAGAAAGATAAAATCAGGTATTGCAGACCACATTTTTCTGGCGCACAACCAGAAAGACTGGTTGGAAGACTGATGACTTCCAAATAACTCACATCAGTTCGTGCTATCATACCCTCAGGCAGACATTTCTGTAAGGTTGAACCAACTCAGACTTAATTCTTAAAGAGTACCTCAATGAGACCAGCTGGTTTTTGTGGTGCAGCTTACAATAGACACACAGTTTTGCCTGTTTCAATGCTCCATTTAACAAACACATTCATTTTGCATATTTCTTGGTCTTGGTTACACTTTAATTTGTATTCTGATTTTTTCCCAATTATCTCACAGCAAGCAAAATGAGTGAATATTCTCATGTGAATCTCTCAAGCAATTGTTCCAAGGTTTTGACAATTTCTGAGGTTAAGAATATCTAATTGATAACAATGAGTTGTATAGCACAGATACTGCATAGAAAATTAGTTCCTAGGATGTTAAGAATGTTGGATAAGCCAAGCTGTCAAATAAACATCTTGTTTATAAACTCAATTGTTTAAATAAACTCAGTCTGCTAAAATACAGTCTACAAGAGATCTCAGTAAGTGACGGATGAAAAGTCATACACAATTTAAAAAATGACTGGCATATGAATTTAAATTAAACTTCATTTAGGGAGGTAATGGACAACTCTAATTAAATAAAAGCACAAATTAGGCAGTTTCCATGGAGACTTTGCTCACATGATCTGCCTATATTGTATAACTCATACGCTTGTCCTCTAATGTGGCTGCACAGGAGTAAGGAATCAAGTGAACGTTATAACAAAAATATTCAGAAGGATTCTTTACATTCTTGTAACTAACCAGGAGATCTTACTGCTAACTTTAAAACAAAGAAGATAGTTTTATATTTTTGAAAAGGCTATTAATTTATTCCAAAGGTCTATAATGCACATATATTCAGAAACACTTACGGAATAGATGCATAACATTATTTTCCCTTGCAAGAAATCAGCATCATAAAACAAGTCTGCCCAAAACTAGACTAAGATGATAGGAGTAGGCTAATCAAGACTAAACATTTGTGGATCTGAAGTGTTTGGGAAAAAAAAGAAAAGAAATTTCTTTTTCAAAATTGAAGGGAAAGGTCATGCAATGAGATCCATAAGTTGGATTCTGACTTTGCTGTAGGCATTCCTATGCAAATTTGGACAATCCACTTAATCTCTTTCTGTCTCAATTTCCCATTAGAATTAGGATTAGAATTAATTTCTTTCTTGTAGCTATACTAAATTTGTTGGTGTCAGTGAGCCTGTTTAGAAGAGCCTATAGAGAGCACAAAGAGATAAAATGTCCTTCCTGCAGAAATGCTGTATTCTGTTATGAACAGAGTCAATTTCAGATATTTCAAAGGAACTTAGAATGCCTTTGTCATTCCCTTAGGTTTATGAATCTGTATGAGGGGTATGAGTAGGTCTTAGCGATTAGTTTACTTCCCAATTATGAAGACTTTTTATTTCTTTGTATTTTATTACTATACCTATTCACATCATTATTTCATTATTTACGTTGTTTTTTCAAAAGGCTTTTGTCATTTTAGCCCTCGGAGAGATTCAATTTTTGTGTTCTGCACTTATGAAGCATAAATTAATCCAGAGTCTTGGTGGCTCTTGCAGTATTACACAGACAATCTTTGTATGATATTGAACTGTACTTCAAACTCATATTCCTTCAGCAACAGACATACATGGACTTTGTTTCTTCAGTTTAAATTTTTCCTAGAAATTCCCATTTTTATTGGGACCACAGAAATGAAAAGCACAGCCTTCATTCATGAACACACAGCTTTCATGAAGACTTCACATCTCATAGTAATGGAGTCAGGCAGATTATCAGAGAATTCTTGCTCATGCTGAAATGCAAGTGTCAGAGAATGAGTGCATTCATTTCATGTCATTCACCTCTTATCTCACAGATCTATGGGATCTCAGCTTGCTCTTTGCCACTACTGGTAGAACATTCTACACCACTGGACATAGAGGAAAATGGTGTTCTTAGCATGGAATGCTTCAGTGGGCAATGAATTGCAAACAAAGAGATTATAAAAATAGGATGATTTACAATATAAGTTTTTAAAAAATGTGTGGAACACAGTTCACACACAAGGGACACTTATCAATATACAATAGAAAGCATGATTCTTGCTCTGAAACTCAAACTAAAATACAGTAGGAAAAGTCCACTCTCAACAGGGCTCAAAATATTGACAAAAAGGAAAGGCTCTAAAAGTGCAGAGATATTTGCTTCTGTGAAAGTTCAATGTATAGTAAAATTATGCTGTGATCTGCATAAGAAGGAGAGCACAAACTATCACTTACATGTAATATCTCATTGTCCTTTTAAAATATGTGACGTATATGTCATTCATTCCAGTGCAACACTGCACAGATGATACTCAAAACTGTGATAGGAACCTTTCACAGCCGAAATTCTCCAGACAAGCTTGGAAATATCAGGAGATATTGCTGAGTTGGAACCAGCTTGACAGATCCAGATGGCTCATTCAACCCTGAAGCTACTACATGTACAGTGGGAAATGACACAGACCAGTGCCCAAGATGAAGCTGGCATGGCACAACTTTTGTCCTCAGAACAGGCTGTCAGGAGTGTGCCCTGGCATGTAACGTTCCATAACCTGCTAAGGAGACATTCTCTAGGGAAGCACTGGTTGGGATGGGCCAAATCTGGTCAAGGGTATGTGCTGAGGCAAGGATGAATAATCACTTTTTCCAACCTTCAAATTTTGTTAGCTTTAACCTCTCAGTCTACTCTCTGAACTTGATCTATCAGTTTAAATTCTCTTTCTTCACCTGCAAAGTCTTGCCTCTTTGTTGGCCCTCATTTTTTATGCATTCATTCTACCCTTAATAACCAGGCATGCTGTTTCCATTTCCTAATTGTACTTCTTTTATAACCTCTCCATCCACAAAATAGGCCCCAGTGTCAGTGGACTTGTTGCTCACATACTTTAAAAGGTTCACATCAGCAAGACTTATAATCAATTAAATGCCTTCTCCATCAGAATATAAGAGTAAGATTGAACTAGAACTCATATTGAACTTCTTAGTTCATAGGATTTTGATTTATTTATTATTGGCCTGCTCTGGACCTCACACCATTTTTTTTCACTGTGTGCTTTCCTTTCAGCCTGCAAGCTCCCTATGGCAGCTGTTGTTTTTTAATTTTTATATAGTGCCTGGTATTATAAGTCTGACAACAAATGAGAGAAAACACAGGCCTAAAATTGTCCGAATCAAACTGCAGCTGGAATTTCATTCAATCACATAATGACAGATCATGGAATGTGTCCAGAGGATGAATGTGGGACACTCACCACATCACTCCATAATCTGAGAAAACACAATCACCTCTCCATCACTAGGGAAACTTAGAGATCTAGAAGAGAAATCTCCTGTACCTCAAGTTCTGCTACGCAATCAAAACATTTCTTGTAGGGGGCCTTTGACCCTGGCCAAAGACATCCCTAGACTGCTCAATGTATGTCATGAGAACAGAGAACTGAGAACTGGTCCTGACCTTGAGGAAACAATTAAATGTCTGCATGCCTGGGAGATGTTATGGACTCCTCACCCCTCCTGCAAGACAGCTAATTTGATTGGTTTGGACCTTCCCAAAGAGGCTGAAAACACTTCTGGCAAACGTATTCCTTTCCTCCCCCAGTCCTCAAGAGGTTACATCCAATCTTTATTACATCTTTAAAGTAAACTAGGCATGGCGAAGGCTCCTCCTCCAGCCATGAGGTCAACTGGCATGCTCTAGCCATATCTTCAAGAACAGGTTGGATCCATGCAAACTGTGATGGGGAATGGTCCCTTGCCCATGCTAATTCCCCAATAAAGGCTGGGAATTATTTGGGACAGAGAAAATTAGTTGGCCAAGTTTAAAACTAAGACAGGGACCTGTCTGAGCAGCATTACATACAATCAAATTCCTATTTGTTGGGCATTGTCCTGGCACTGTTTACTGCAGATATAGCCCAGGTGGCAGTGTTGTCAAATACAATATTCTCATGCATTGTTCTCATAGCATTCTGATATGCAACAAATACACAGGACAGCAGGACTGGGAAAACTCTGACTGAAATAAAAACTAAACCTGATAGAAGCAGATTTAGGGTGATTGAGGTTTTCTTTGCAAGAGGCCTGTGTGAAAAGTATTAACAGTATGAGGAAGTAATTGTTTGATTAAGTTGTTTTTGCTTTTCTCAACACAGCCTCCTTTTTTCTTGTTCTAATTTCTCTCACAAACACATGCACGCACAGAAGAGTGTTCCTGATGAATTCAGTAAGATCTTTTCATCCCAGTATGCTGGCTGGGGCACTGGCCCAAAAAGATACTGCTAGAAACGGGGCAAATACATAGATTGCTTAAAATATGTTTCCAACTTCCTGCAACCAGCTCTAAAGGGACTTCCTGAGACAGAAGTTTAATCTAGACCATAATTTTTAATAGCCAACAATGGATCTATCCTCTATGGATTTATCTAATCTTCTCTGAGCCCATTTATACTGATAGCCTCTACTGCATCCTGTGCCAATGCACCTCACAATTTAATTATGCTTTATTTGAAAAGGAATTTCCTTTTTGTTTGTTTATCAGGATGCCTGATAATTAAATTAGGTACCTCTAGTTCTTTGCTTGTGAAAAATAATGGATCATTGAGCCCTACTCACTATGTCTATATCATTTATAATTGTGTAGACCATATCCCTCCCCTAGTCCTCCCTTTTCCAAACCAAGGAATCAATCTGTTTAGTATTTTATTATGGAAAATCTATTCTAAAAGTTTCATTATCCTTTTCACTCTTCTCTGTACATTTTTGTTGCTCTGCTATGCCATTTTCAGACACAGCAGACAGAAATTAAAATGGCTTTATAGTATGGAGTGGTGTGGTTCTCTGCTTATTTTCTTCTATTTTATTTTTAATATCTTCATCTGCCCTTTTCATAACTTAGAGAATTCATTAGTCATATTAAGTTGTGCCCAAGAGAGACAATTTGTTTGCCTTTCCAAACACAAACATACTTCTCTTATATATTATACTAATAAATATTGAAGAATCCCAGCCTTTTACTTAGCTCAGGTTACTATCAAAACTCTTCGAACAAACTACACTTTAAACAAACTACCCCCTGAAAACCAGGACTGAGGAATTCCTGTTCTCTTGCTTTCATCCAGCCTTTCCACTTTTATATAGCAGAGTTCCAGACAGCAGGACTATGAAATCAGGCATCAGTTTTCAAAGGGAGTAGCCAGGCACACAACCTAATAAATCAGGGAGAGGAAGCTGGCCATGTCCCTCAGGTACTATCTGGGGAAAAGAATAAAATAAAATATATTGCAGGGGACCACAGAAGCTGTCAGGGATCATCTTGGTCTTGGCACACTAACTCCTCCCTCCCAGCTTTTGGCAGCTGAAATTCATCCACAAAACATGGGTTGCATTGTGGTGATCACCCTGAAAGGCTGTGGTTCCCCACAGCAGCCTCACCTGAACCAGCTAGGGTCATTTTGCTCCTTGGAATTCTTTCTGAGCTGCCTTATCCCTTTTACCTCAGAGATCTGCAAGTTCCTCCTCCCTTCCCCACTTAAAGCAATAAATGCAAAAACGTGTTGGATGATGCTGTGAAGTCTTAAAGCAGAGTCACTTTTCAGTCATCTTAAGTTTTCATTCTAAAACTTAAAAGAATAATTTAGTTAAATAACTTTATCTTTC
>VZTN01021323.1:71356-112321 GCA_013400515.1 Erpornis zantholeuca | reverse complement strand
AAAAAAAAAAAAGAAAAAGGAAAAAGCAAACATAAAGGTTTCAGTTTCTGCTGGGTCTGTCTGGGATGAAATTTGCTTTCTTCATGTGAGCCCAAATGAAGGAGGAAGAGGAAGGATGTTTGTGGTTATGACATTTGTCTTCCAAGTCATCACTATGGATGCCGAGTCCCCTGTTTCCAGGGGATGCCTGCCCACTTACCTGCTGATGGGAAGTAATTAATTAATTCCTCTGTTTGGCTCCATGTGTGGCTCTTAATTTCTTTATTAACTGTCATTATCTTGGTCCATGAGTCCTTTCACCTTCCTCCTATTTCCTCCCCATCCTGTGGCAGAGGGAATGTGGAAGCAGTAGTGTGGGCATTTGGCTGTTGGCTGAGGTCAGTCCATCAGCCAGGTTTGCTGCAGTTCTGAAAACTTGCAATCCTGACAAGTCTTGCAATAGTGAGAAACTGTTTTCTGTTCAAATATTTAATTCTCCAAATAAGACCAGTACCTGTTTGAAAATCCTCCACACTTAATTTGAAATTATCATTTGCACTACCCAAATGGTCAACTTAGTGGACACTTGAACTCGATGATCATAGTAGGTTTTTCCAACCTTAATGCTTGTATTTTGCCCCTTGTTCCATAAAAAGGAAGGAAAAGGGGTTTTTTCCCTCACAGAATTTCATCTAAAGTTTTTGGATTTCTTGACAAAATGGGAGTTATCAGTGACTAAAACTTACTACCTTTGAAAGATAACGAACATGAGATATTTTGTTGAAATGCTTTCACTGATACAAAACCTCATAATATTATGCTGAAATACCCTCTCCTCCACCCTGAATTTACTACATCATTGAGGCAGTGAGAGCAGGGCCTCCTGTGCTATCCTGTGCTCACTCCAGTAGTTTTCCATCTCCTATATGATGATGTGTGCTTATCCATCTTCAGCCCTCTGTTCTCACACCCATAAACACACTTGCTCAAACCATATGCCTTCTTACTAAGAATGATTACAGCACACGAAACTTTAATCTGGCTACAAATCACCAGTTGCTAAGCAATAGCAACTCAGGCCATTGCCCCCAAGAATAGACACTGGGTCCTGGTAAAAACTTCACTGAAGCCTGAGCAACGGCAGCTTCGTTGCCATCAGTACTGGAGCTAAATACATCAGCCAATCTGCTGAACTAATTAACAGAAATCACACTTGATGGCAGGATAAATGTGTCCATGGATAATGTTGTCCAGGACAGCATGACAGGGCTTCCTTCACAATTCATTAAGTTGTACTCCCGGTGTTCTGGACACATGAACCCAGCCCCAGGTAGACCCAGAGGCCTCTAAAATATCCCCAGCTGTTCTCTTTTTTATAGTTTCTCAGTTGGCAACAGATTTCTTCTTCTCAAAACTCCAGCCAAGAGTTGTAAAAAACAAGAAAAACTCCATTGAAAGGACTCTCAGATGGAGAACTAGCATGATATCTGTAAATCGCTGCTCAATCTGTGTTGTAGTAATTTCTCCTCTTATTTGTTTATCTTGAAATTGAAGATTTTAAATACTATGCTCTTAAATTTACAAAATCTCATTGCTGCATTGCTCAGCTCATGGATTCCTAACGCTACAATGCTAGATTTAACATATAAGTAATGAAATAAGTAATTGACACTAGATTATTATGGTTATTCCTAGTGGCATGATAGTATTTCTAATACTTATTAGAAGAATTGTTTCACTGAAAACAGTTCCCGAAGAAAGTCCACAATTTGCGACAGCAAAGCCCTCAAATGGATGTTAGGACACCTGGAAAATCTGCAGCCATAGAATTTTTCATTTATTTTATTTTTTTTTAAGAACACTAATGGCTTCAAGGATGAAAAATGGTACTAGAAAAGTTAATAAAACCAACAAAGAAACAAACATTTGGGTGCCCTAAGTAGGAAGATACAGATGTCTCTTGCTTAGGTCATGGTTCATGTAACTGGAAAACAAATATTGTGACCATATACACATTAGCCGTGCAGAAACAGACTCTCTAACCTATCACTAATAGTAAACAAATGGATATGCAAATGGAGTGGCAGCTTAGGACTGCACTGTCTGTATATAATGAATTAAAAAGCCATCAATAATTGGAATATATATCTCTTTTCATTTACAGGAATCAGATTTCCTCTAGAGATGCATCTCAGACCATACAGAACATATGAAAGTATGTGTAAAAGTAATTTCAGTGTTTCAGTCTGTAGTCTGTAAAAATTACATGTTTTTTTTTTATTCTGCTGTTTCAATTATGTCATGTGCTATAAACTTTTCTCTGAAAGTTTTAAAAGTAGACAGTGATGCTTCCT
This sequence comes from Erpornis zantholeuca, assembly GCA_013400515.1. Classification (NCBI taxonomy): domain Eukaryota; kingdom Metazoa; phylum Chordata; class Aves; order Passeriformes; family Timaliidae; genus Erpornis; species Erpornis zantholeuca. The sequence continues at coordinate 109,988 of VZTN01021323.1, read as the reverse complement.
TTGGTTGCTTCCACTCTTGTCTTTTTTCTATCAATTTAAACATAACTAGGAGGAATATTATACATCTATAGAAAGGAAAATATCAGGCTGAAAAATAAAACTTCATTATATCATGATTCATCAGATAATCAGACATAAATTTTATATGCATGGTGGTAGAAACCTACAGCCTGCTTGCCAAGTGCAAACTGGAAAAATCTTTACCCAGCATACTAAGCAGGAGTTTATAAGGGATTACTAGAATCCTTCCTCTCTGAAATGCTTAAGACATCACACTGTAGGATATACATGACTCCTTGATCCCAAGGGCCTTTCTCACAATTAACAACATTTTTTTCTGTTTTTCCCACTACTAGTCCAAACATATTTAGCCAACAATATATTTCTTCTATTGTTTGTAAATTGTATTAAAAAAATATGCATTTTGTTCAATCTTCTCAATTTTCCATGGACAAAGTCAAAAAGTAGTGGTAGAAGATAATTATAGAAATACTGCAGGATCCTAACTATATGTCCAGCCTGGTTTTATTGCTGGGATTTCACTTCATGTACCACCTTCTGGATTTCCTTCTTTGATAGTTTTTATAACATCTTTTTTTTTTTTCTTATGGCTCCAGATTATTCTTGGTGCTTTCTTTATGAAGTTGATTTTTTTTTTCAATGTGTGCCCAAAACTCGCCTCTGCATGAAATAATAGGCCCTATAATAGCCTTGTGTGTCTCAAGTTTGGCTTTTATTAGTATATCAAAGCTGTCAATTATCTGCTGAGAAAAGCAACAGGCATTCTTACTTTGTACTTGTGCTGTTCCTTAATTAATTTTCTTATGAAATTGCAAGTAATTAACATTCTCTAGCATTTGAACTACATTTTTTACATCAGAGATTATTTATCCAAACATGTTCAAAATTTCCTCATTAGCTATCAACGCTACATTTCTTCTTTCCATTAATCTTACAGCTATTTATTTCATCATTTGTAGTCTCCTATAGCATGATATATTAATATCTCCTAAAATTAACTGTGTTTATTACAACAGGTGCTTATGCATATACCACTGGTGAGAAAAATGTTAATACTTCTGATCTGTTGAAGCCGGTGAAGGCCAACATTTGTTTGAAAAGTTGTTAAAAAATAAGAGGTAAAAGACAGTTCATGAGCAGATGAGAAAGAAATAGTTCATACCAATCAAGCATTTTCAAAAAGCCAAGCCTTTGTGGGAAAACCAAAAGAAATCTTGTTAACATAACTGCTGCTCAGAAAATATCCAGCATTTTCTGGCTCCTGTTCCCTGGAGTCAAGACATTTTATGAAGATATTTGATCACAACAAAGCTTCACCATAGCTCAGCAAGGGAAATAAATTCATTTTCCCTTGGATCCCTTCCTCTCTTCTCTAGGAGTGTGGCTGCAGCCCAGAGACCTGGCTAAGCAGCATTTTCAGCTCTGAGACAGGCTTGTCATAGGAAGTGCCCAATCTGGTAGCATTTTTCTACCTAAAGAGTTTAAAATTCAGAGGGTTTTATGTTGAACCAGAATTAAAAAGAATTACAGTATCCTTCATGAAGTGAACTTTTATCCCTAGATGCACTTACAACTTTTACATGTCCAAAAAATGTATTCTTTTGAAAAAGGGGAAGAAAAAGCACCTCCTGAGAAAAAACAAAAACAACCAGATTTTGTCTGAAACAGAAAGGTGTATTAATAGAAAAAGAAATTAGAGAATAATGCTGAATATTAATAGAAAAAGAAATTAGAGAATAATGCTGAATGCAAGGATGTCTTTTAAAAGGAATTAATATAAGTCTAGCTAATTCCTGGGCTATTAGTCCACAGAATCTGAGGACTGGTAATTCAGTGCTTGGTTGAGACATCAGTTTACCTCTTTACTCTAAATATTTTTTTCTCCATTATTTTTAAGTTTCAGGTATCTTTTAGTATCACTATTGTACCTAGGACATAAAACCCCACTTTTCATCAAAATGAACCTGTCTTTATTTTCAACTGGCAGCAGCTTCTCTTTGTTGAATTAATGTGAATTTTGGTGGTCTGTGTGGGTTCCAAGGTCCTAACACTTGCTTTTTGTTTTCCTGCTTTTAATCATTAGCAATAAAAACAGAATTTAGTTTACTACATGGCTGGAGTTCTGAGGCTTCTGCCTTCAGATATGCCAAATGTCTTCCTTTGTCTAGGCAAAGCCGACAACATCAAAAGAAAACAAAAGAAGAAAAAAAAAAGCAAAAACAAAAACAAAAACAAAAAAAAGCACAAAATAAAGCCCCACAGACAGCTTTTCAAAAATTTAAAATTTGCTTAAATTGTTTTCCAAATAACTAAACCCATGGAAATATATATATAACGAAGATAATATTCTGCATTGGAAATTACTCTCCAGACAAGTAATAGATCTTTTCTCTTGTTGATTCTTAGATTTCAGGGTAGTTTTCAGAGTATCCCTTACCTGAGTCACTACTTTCTTGGAGCCTGTTTCTGCTATAATAAAAGTTTATAGCTAAGTTTTTGTCACTGTGCATCAAAATTAAAATCTAAGTGAGATTAAATATGCTTTTTAAAATTCATTTCCCATTTTCTCTTTTCCCTACTAGTTTGGCATTTCTGTGGATAACTCTTCATGATTCATACAGACTGAACTGTACTAAAAAACCTGGAACTTGTCTTTTGCTTTTTGACTATCTTTTGACCATCTTTTTTTCTTTTCTCACCACGGTATGTTTGCAGCACATACCATCACCGTTCTGTGCAAAAAGGACCAGATGCCAGACTTGGGATTTTAGCTCTCTATGGATAAAAGTATCATAAGCAAGTTAAACTATAAAGTAAGGAAAATACTAGTAAGAACTATATTAAGAACTATATATAAGCAAGTCAAACTATAAAGTAAGAAAAATAATAAAAACACCTCATTATAAAAACGTCTTCATTTATGGAGTAGTACCTTCATTCCTAAAAACTGATATGAGTTGATGACAATGACCAAAATGCATGGAAAGGATGGACAGGAGTCAAATACAGCAAAGACTGAGTCTGAAATGCTTAGAAAACATTAATGCTCAAGTTATGCATGGCTGAGTAATCAGAAAGATGCAAAAGATACTTTTCAGATTTTTTTCCCAGCCCATATGCTGCAGATTGGGCACCTGAAAGTTGCAGAAGAAGTTTTAACTTTTACCAGGCAGAAATAAGGAGAACATTCACACATTTTTTAAAATGAAATCACCTGTTTGCAATTAATCAGAGAGTAGAAGAAGCTATACAATTCCCTTCTCAAGGATTTTACTTTTACAGATTTGCTTTTGAGCATGCAGAAAGAGCACAACTAAAGTGTAGAAGAATTAATGACAGGATAAAAACAATACATAGAAATTGTGAAGCATTGCTCTTGTAGGTGAATGTCAAGGGGATAAGGAGTTGAGGAGCAACAGGATGAAGTTTGCTGAAATAAATGAAGAGTCTGCATGTCAAGGTTAAGAATAAAGTGATATTTTTACCTCAACTTTTCTCTGAAGATCTGTGTTGTCCCTTCTGCTGCTAGACCATAATGGAAAATTTGACCTTTCAAATCCTTTTCCCTAAATTTCTTGTGATAAATATTTCATTTAATACACAAAATGGAGTTCAATATCCTATTTTCAATTTTCAAGAGACAAGTTAGTACTGTTTGCCATGCTTTCCAGTGCATGCTGAGGCTCTCATGCCCTGACCTTTCAAAGGGCCTTTCAAAGATGAATTAAAATTCACAATTACAGCTACCTTTCTGAAAAACAAAGAAAAAAGATAAAAGAATGGGGAAGTGCCAGCATCTGGGCAAATGGGAGAAAGCTGTGAATAAGGAACTTGTGGGTCCTAATTACTGGTTTTGCTGCGGGTTTGATTTGAAACCTTGGGCAAGTGGCAGTCTTTCTGCCTCAGCTATTCAATCTCCATCATGTGAAATACAGCTGTACTCTTCAAAGACAGCTCGTGAGCTTCTGTTTCTGAGTTTATTCAGGTCTTCCTTGCCAAAGTGGCTGCAATGGGCCCACTGAAAGTGATGCCGAGATGAAGTGGAATGGGCAGCACTCATGGAAGGGCTGTGTGTGTCCGCCTGTTTGCTACAGCTGCTTGTTGCCTATGCGGGACCATGGCATCAGCTGCTCCACAAACTGAGACATTTAATGCCCTTACACCTCCCCTGGTCTCTGTTTGCCCCACTCCAGCTTGCAGTCTCATAAATATAATGATTAAAAATATGATGGTTATAAAATATAATACCAAGCAACTACTAGTTCCAAACTGGCTTAAATTTTATGTCCTAGCTCCTAAAGGACATATTCTAGGCATCCCAGCATGCTGTCACAGCTCATTCAAAACAAGTAGGGACAGAAACATAAATCCTGTTAAATTACTTCTGATACAGAATTTTATTTCACCAGTATGTTGTTATTTCTAGATCAGAATAGCTGGATGGATAATTTCAAACAAGCAGAAAGAGATAATAGACATTGCACAATATAAAGACTAGATTCAGGACACAGATGCCAAAATCTGGTAGTAGGTGCAACACTTCAGCAATACTTGAAGAAAAAGGTAATGTGACAGGCAAAAAAAGAAACAAATAAGGGAAACAATTTTCTTTTCATTTAAGTTGAAATAATTTCAAGAGAATGTTTAATACAAGTATTAAAGAAAAATGTTACTATTTACCTAATTCATGTTTTACTACAAAAGCTAGAGGTTTTTCTTGGACTAGGCTATCTGCATAGGACGATTTGAGATTCATTTTTTCTTTTATTCACTGTTATAATTTAAGTTTGCACTGGAGTCGATGATGAGAGAGATTTCCAACACACTTAGAGCTAACTGTATTATTTCTACAGTAAAAACAGTGAACAGAAATGTGACTTGAGAATGCATTCAAATACAGCAGAAAAATACATGTTACCACTAAAAGTCATAGGCATGGCACTATAGAATAAAAGCCTCATATTTCACTGTCCTGTGAGATAGATTTTTTTGGGTGGGTGGAAAATAGCCAAACATAAATGTATTGAGTTATCTTCTATTTCCATGTAAGATTCACTCACATTTAGACCATATTTAACATAATTATTATCTATCTGTTTGTTAGTCCTATACTACAATACCATCCTGCTCAAGGCGATATCTAAATTCTGTTTCTATGGCACCATTTACCTTCCCATGACACTTTTTCTGTGTGCATTACTAGAAAATCCCAAGAAATGTTGCATTCCTGTACCAATAACTTATGAGTTATCATAAGCTGTACAAAGAAGCTGGAAACAAAGCAATTTTCTTGATTTCTTGGATTGGTATTTGTGGATTTTTTTTTCATCTGTAACCAAACTGCTATATTTTATTCACAGCACTGTAACACTCTTCCAGTCCAGCTAGATCATGCTGGGTTCAAAGGAAAAGCCTACAAGTCATATAGATAAGTACTTATAAATTAAACAATGCTCAGGAACATCCCCAGGCTCTGGTGTGGAGTCAGATGTGGATAAATTGTTAGATTGGTCTGTTGCATGTTTTTTGCTGGTGCCACCTAGCATAAAACCCCATGTCCTAAAGGGGTTTCAGCAGTGGTGTGAGATCAGAATGTTGCGGGGAGATGAAGAGGTCTCTGCCATTTCCAACAGACACAGTTCATGCTTACATCCATGTGCATGGGAATGTTTCGGAGGCTGACAGACTGAGTAACAAAAGGTAGTTCAGATCATGCCACACAGTTTCACTGCCTGGCACTAATCCAGGACATGTTTCTACATAGATGTAGACAAAATACTTACCCCATGTGGGAATGTTAGCGGCAGCAACACCTTTTATAGCCATCTCACCATGTTGGAGCAAGGCCAAAAAATTCTAAATGCCTGGCTATAATCTGTTATGCTTTTATTAAGATATTATAGGTGAGATTTAATTCACCCATAATAGCTACACATAAATGAAGGTGTCTACGTATTTGCTAAGCATCCGAGCTGCTATATACTCAAAGATTTATTCAGTATAGTCAATGGACTCTATATGGTGAGCTGAGGCCCCACTGATGAGACCTAAATTGACTGTCATGGGAACTTAGACATCTAGACATCTTTGTCTGTAGATACAGATATTTGACACTTTAATTCTGAACTGAGATCTGTCTGACACATTTGTGCCTGACAGCATTACCTGAGATCATTCTAAACGTATGGACATGAGAAAAACAGTAATTTTCTTGATTTCAAAATTTTAAGTGAAGCTAAAGAACCAAATAATAAATCAAGAAAGTATGGTTTTAATTTGTACATAAAATCTTATTCCTTCTCTGTTCTAGCATCTTGGCTGACTTTAAGGCCTGGCAGCTTGGGGTGCATAGGTAAGCTGAGTTGTGTCTCTCATTTAACACGGGGACTGGAGCATATTGCAGCTCCCATTTGGAGAGTTGAGGGTGGGTTATTGTAGAGGTGAAGGGGATTGCGCCTCATGCGAAGCTTTGGCAAGAAGAAACCCATCTCTAACAAGAGAAGATTCAAGTTCGGTACCCCCAGTTTTGGGAGAAGTTTTTCCTTTAAGATTAGCTGTCCTTCATTCTTGTGTGTGAGGGATAAAGAGAACTAATCTTTGTTTTGTTTCACTTAGTTATCCAGAGCCTCGGCCGCATGGCAGTGGGGTCCCCTTCCCCACCAGCTATGTTCCCCCTTTAGTCCCTCAGGAGAGAGCAGACCATACATTTTTCGGTCTCCTCTGTCATCTTCCCGTGTTGGAACTGATCACTCCAGCTCGGGCTCCCTCCAAACCCTGTCCGGAGCCCTCAGGCCGCAGCCGAGCCAACTCCACGTGTTTTGCAAAGCCGGCGCCAGCCACCCGCGTGTGTGAGCTCGCCACACTGCCTTCTTCTTCCCCCTTGATTCCCTCGGGCCTGCCAAAACCCCACCCCCTGCATCGATGATTTCAGCGCAAGCCCCCTCCCCTTTTTCCCCCTGCATTGTGGGTGTGTTTGTGGCCACGGACCTCTCCCCTTCCCTCTCAGCCCTGGGGGGAAAGGCGGGGAGCCGGTACTCCCTGGGAGGGCAGGGCTGCACCTCCGAACCCGTGGCGGGCAAGGGCTGTGGCCCGCCCGGCGGAGCTGTGTCCCGGCGGAGCTGTGTTCCAGTGGCGAGGGCTGGGAGGTGGGGCTGTGCCTCCGGCTGCTTGCAGCGGACGGGGTCCCGCTCGCGGCCGTGCGGGGTCCGGCGGGGCGTGGGACGGAACAACAGCAGCAGCACCAGCAGCAGCAAGACCACGAGCAGGAGCAACGCAGCGGCAGCAAGAGCAACCTGGCAAGCAACTCACCGAACACCTTGGCAGCCCCAGGAGAAGAATAACACAAAGAAACTGCAAAGACAACTGAAGTCCAAAAACTCAGCCTACACCGATATTATTACTTTGCATTATGTTGTTGTTTTAAATTCTGCATTGTTCTCCTAATTTTCTGTTGTATAAGACTTTACTGTGAAAGTCTTTGAGAAGGATCCTTCCCTTTTCAATTTAGTAAAAACTGGAGAGATACGGTGTTCTCCCACCCTCTTTTTATCTCCTTCCCTGCTAATCCTGGCCGCTCCCTCGGGCTTCTCCTACTGGTCTCTGAGGGACCCCAACTCTGCTCCCCCTTGTCCCCATAAAACCAGATCTTCTGCCTTTTTGGGTCTTTGCCTCTGGGGAAAAGATCTCTTTGCATGGTATTATGTGAATAAAGATCTTCTATGCTCACCATGCAGGGACCTCTTCTCATCTCCTTTCCTGCTGCCTTGTTGTGAAGAGCAAAGATACCAGAGCTGGCTCTGTAGTTCCCCGGCCGGTGAAGGTGCAGGGACCAAGCCTTCAGAGGGAAGGTTTGGAGCATGAGAGGTCGACCCAGGCTGGGCAGGAATGCTCCTTGGCACTGCTTGCTGTTTGCCACCCCACTGAAAAGCCAGCAAACTGCAACACCTATTGATGTCCAGGGAAAAGAGCTGGGGGAAGGCAGGTCCTTCTACCATGACAATAGATGAAGCATCCACAGAGAGTTGGGAAGCACTTAAAATACTTAGTGGATACCTTCTATGTTTCACATTCTCCTCTCTCCTTTTTGTTGAAGGTGGAAACCATGGTTTCTCCTTTTCATCCCTTTCATCTCAAATTCCTTCCTAGTCACTAGGAAGATAACTTTAGTAACACAGAACTCATTCACTGGCAGTGACCAAGAAGAACTTTGAGTTCTTCCCTTTCCTCTTCTCTGTTTCTACTTTCCTCATTTCCATCCTATCCACATCTCAAGATTTCCCATTTGGGAAAATTTTATTTCTGATGCATCATTTTATCTAATATATGAAAATTGCATCACAGTTTTTGTAAATAACCCTAAAACAGGGAAAGGTTAAGACTGGCTGACTATGTTTCAACTCTTATAGTTTGGAACTATTCCTGTTGAAGATGCCCAAACTGGAGTTATTAATAGCATACAAGTGTTTTTAAAATATCAAAATGTAATTATTTTCATAATAAATAATGTTTTAAATTCAGTGTGTAAGAACTAGCTACTTGTACTATTAAACTGCTAAAATGACCTTAGCCAGTATTTCTTTGATGCCTATCACCAGAAACATTCAAAAGATTTATATATGAGAAGCATGTATTTCATCAGTAAAACCAGCTGACTTCATATTTTTAACAAAGGCCAGCTTACATCCACCGATTTTCATTTCCCTTGAATTACTAGTTAATTTATTGCTCAAATAATTTTGTAATCTCTAAAATGATATTATTACAAGTGTCTGACTGCAATTGGGCAAATAGTGGCATCCTGACCTATTTATAATGCTTTTCAAATATATTGTAATGTGTAATTTCTATAGGCTATGTAGCAATAAAAATGACAAAAAGAATAAAACATCCTCAGTGAACACTCTTCCAGTTATTCTATCAGTAAATGGTCTAGAGGGTTAGCATATTCATAAACATATATATTTTACTCAATTTAGTGACAGGAGTGCACAATTATCATATTGACAGTTTCCCTCATAAAATATTTGCCTTCAGCAATTTATGCTTTCTATAATGAGAAATCTGGCCATTTTATTACATTTGGCACAAAGCACTTAGATAATAGTCAGAGCCTGGAGAACAACGCAAGATAAATTACCATTAATGGTGTAGCTTTTCCCCACTACACCTATAAGAACTCAGCTGTGATACAGCTGTTGCCAACTATTGCTAAAGAAATGAAACAGTTTTCTCTCTCTCCTCCCAACCTTCATTTATGAGATTTTATTTTTTACTTTTCAGCAAAAAAATGCGTTGACTTGTGAAAACCATTAACATGGAGGTAAAGGCAATCTGTACTACATCACATACTGTTGAAAAATGCATTCTCCAATTCTTTCTTTTGGTTTTCCTTCTTGCCTTTTCTTCTCCTATAGAAATATAAGATTGAAAGCTCCTAAGAGGAAAAGGGTCTCAGAAAATTTCTGTGTGATAGTCTCCTTTTCTGTAGCCATTAATTACTATCTGCTACATCTCTGTGAACAACTGTACACTTGAATGACTCTTGTGAAGTTCACATTTGCTCATAGTTGAATATGTTATGAAAAGAAATAGGGTTCAAACTCTTGTTCTCGCACTAGTATAGATGTGACATAAGTGACACACCAGAATTTAGCAATCCTTTTGACAAAGAATTCCTATTTCAAACTTACAGAACTTGTTTTCAGGGCTAGATTTACAAAGGGATCTAGATTCTGAAATCTGCTCTGACTACATACATATATCATATAAATGCCACCTATCTATCTAAGCCAGGATCTAACTGTATATCTACCCAAGTACGAGTCCAAAGGTTTAGATCTCAGATCTGTACTATGTACAGAAAAATCTAATTTTCCCTCAGAATCTAATATTTTTCTCTATTTTTGTTCATCTGAAACATACTGTCCTAGGTAGGTAGTAGAAAGCACCTAAATTCCATCAGGAGATGCAAGGTAGGAATTTTTTCAACTATTTAATCTATTCCCTCGAACTCTATTTTTAATTTTCTATACTGAGCAGCCCTCTCAAAAGATCTATAAATTTTCCTATATTAATATTTAAATGCACTAAATATTATCCATCAATTATTGTTCAGTTAACTAAGAAATGAACAATGATTATAATAATACTTCTCTCTAATATGTACTTCTCCTCATCAGTGCATCTCAGATTTTTTGACGGAACAGTTTGTATTTGGTGTCACTATTTATAATTTATGAATTGATAAACAATAAAGTAAGGTTTTGTTGCTAGAAGTCAAGTCACAGGCTACATTAATAAGTAGATTTGAATCCCTGGTTAATGCACTGTTCAGATAAGCTATGAACACAAAAGAACTGTTAAAGACAGAAGCAATGAGTCAGTTGGTCTTGATGGACTAATAAACAGTCTCTAATTATTCCTCTGTTTCAACAGACAAATCACACAAAAGGATTTACTCTTGCTCTTTTTGCCAAGTGGAAACCTGAGATTTGGGAATCTTTCCATTGAGTTGAAAAAGAACCAGAGGAAAACTCAGCTAATCTAATTTGGTATTCCTTTTGCATCCCATCTCAGACACACAGTGTTCAGGCTTTTATAGGAAAACCAGAGTAAACAGTTGGGCTCAAGGACTGTCTGTGTCTCACTTTTATTTCCACCAGACAATTTGGCTTATTCAATGTCTGAATAGTTATTTATAAGCAGACATGTGTTCACTTGTCCATTCTGCATAGCTTATGTTTGAAAGAGATGAAAAGCAATTAACATGGTGATGAGTCTGAGCCAGTAAGTTCTGGAGAGGGAGGGTGTATTAGCTTAGGGTCAGCACCTCGGTAGCCACATCCAAGTAGCTTTCATTTGCCCTGGAGTAGGACAGAGCAATCTTGTGTCTGTCTAGGAAACAGCAGTTTAGACCCAGAACCAACAGCTGACTCCCTCAGCTTCACACAAAGTTTCAAATTATATTGTAGTCAGCAACAGCTCCTCCAAGTTGGTATTTCCAGATGTTTTGCTGCTGCCATGAAACAGTGAGCACAGTGAGGGTACAAATAAACAGGTGTACAGAGCAAACCACTCAAAGATGTAGTCTACAATGCCTGGTCTGTAACCAGTACTTATGAAACTACTTTAAAGGTGGCTTAGGATGTGTGTGTGATTTGCAGAGATATTAGATTGGTATAGACATACAAAGGAAGTCTCATTCTGAACATTCATTATCTGGATACAGCATCCAAATGGCTACTTCAATATGTCACTTCAAATTTTGATAAGGTGACCATTCTTGGCTGCCTGCTTCAAAGAGTAACTGTGCTTTGAAATGATTTTGAGCTTTTGCACACATCTCTGTAAAACATCCATTACAGCCATTTCCAGGAAACATATGGGAACAACACACATAAAGTATGTCTTGAAGGCTCATATCTACCTTTGGGTATAAAAATACAGCTTTTTCTGAAGTCACTGAGCTTCATATCATCCTCACACTAATAAAAGGAAAATCTTCCACACTTTGACATTGCTATGACATGCATCTCAAAAGCTCCAGCCTAATTATGTGTTACTTCTGTGAGTTATTTCTGTCCCCGCCAAGAAATTATGTTAGAAAAACTTAAGAATTATGTAATAGCACAGAATTATCAAAGCCAGTCTGTAAAATGTACAGCCTAAATAAGTCTGAAATGGCTCAGCTTTCTAAAATGCCTGCATTAAGGATGACATATGTACTTGACTACATATACAAAAGTACCATACAGCTGTGACCTGAAACAAGGAAGATACATGTTTGAATAGCTCTCAGTGGCTATGGGAAGACAAATCCTGCCTTCAGCTGTTTCCTCTGCTTTTCCAAGCAGGCTGCCACTTTACCTGAGTCTGCAGGAGTCCAACAAAGGAAGAGGAGACCTTCAGTGACTCTAAGTACAGCAGATCATCCAGCAGAGAGCATATCCCACACAAGGCGTGATAGAAGAGCAATGCTGTGCAATATTTGGCAATAGAAAATGGGCCATTGGGAATCTGCAACTATGAGAATCTTCCTTTAAATTGGAAAAAGAAAAATTCCAAAGCAGCTGCTGGACAATGGCATCAGATAAGTGATATTTCTCACTAGTTTCCTCATGACATCTTTTTTCTCCTTTTGACGTCCCATTGTCCCAATGATACATACACTGTTAAAAATTCAATTTACTAAATCCACCAAATTTTGCATAGTCAGTAGGAAAAAGACCCCTAAAATTGTTTCTGAAAATTAATCAGGATGTCTAGCTAGCCAGCCCCTTTTCCTTCATAAATCATATTTTTAAAAATGAGGCTTGGTTCTTAATCTTCACTGGGGCAAAAATCAAAGTAGAAAATTGTTGTGAGGCAGCTGACATGTAAACACTACAATTAGAGATGTAAACACTGCTACTGAAGAGCCAAAAGACAATGGTCAGCTGTCCTGTGTGCTTCCTGTAGACAGCTTGCCTTGATGCAGGGACTTGAGTCTACATCTCTCAATGACAGGTAAGTACCCTAACCACAAGGCTAATGCTTTTTTGTCTCCAGTTAGAGCTGCTCCATCTTGTTTAAATAATTAAACATTCAGTGACCCCTGAAGAGTGTGTTTCTCTAATCCACTGACTAGGAGGACACTAGCTTGGCAAATTCACCTGTTGATCTACAAAAGTATTCTGCAAAGACATTTACAGTCTGTTTATTCCTATCTAGAAAGGAGAGATTTTGGGTTTTTTTACTCATCCCTGCATTAATTCTATCAATAGTCACCCATCTCTTGATTCATCACTGGTTGCCATTTTTCACAGTGCTGGTAAGTGAGCCATTCTCTATGCAGCACATTTGCAAAGTGTAACAAAATGCTTGTATAACATAAAATGGGCTTAACATATATGATAAAAAATGGATTTAAAGCAATTACTTCTGAAAATGTTATTATTATTAGGTAGATGCAAAATGCACACTTGATACACTTAGTGCACTTGCTTGGTGTACACTGATAAGGTCTGAATATATACTTTCCTTCTGTAGTATGGTACCAAGTACCAAAAAAGGAATATTGAGGAGTATGCAGACTGCTCTAGCAGAGAAACCCATTATGGGTTGCTATGGAGTGCTTCCATTTAGTAGAGGGTCATGAACTCGGTTTTTGATCTTGTATTAGGCGCAACTGTATTTAATTCCATTATGAACTTTATTAAGCAGCAAGAATATCAGAAACACTGTAAGAATCCCATATCTGCAATGACACAAGAAGTTTGCTAGAGGACTGCCAATCTCTTCCTAGCCAAATCAGTGTTTTGAATGCAAAGCAAGTCTGGCCCTTCCAGCAGCTCACTCTGCCAGCTCCCCTTGAAGGTCTCTGCTCAAAGTGCAAAACTGTAAAAAAGCCATAGCCCATTTGTGCCATCCTGACGCCTATCTGTTTCCAACATTTTTATCTGGAAATTCATTAGGCGTGTTGGGGCAGGCATGTAAATTCTGCTCCAATTTCCTCCACAGGATTTGACAGGTAGCATACTTGTTGGGATGGGATGAAGCCTTCCCACCTGGGCTCCCTCCAGGCAGCACATGGCCATGTTCTAGGGCTCTTTCTCCAGCACATTTTGAAAGAGAGAAGACTGCCCTGAGAGACAACAGTTTAGCCGCTTACTGTGGCCAGTTTTACTTACTAAAATGGATTCAGTGAAAGAGGCTAAGTAAGTAAAATTGACAGCTGTTGCAGGGCTGGATACAGTTCAGGGACCTTGTTGCCACAACCCACTTTACTGCCTGGCTGCTGTGGCTTGGTTTCAAGCGCAGCTCCTTACCTGTTTGGGAAGAATCACTGCAGTGACCTGATGCTGGTAGCCCTGGAAAGACCCAGGGGCAGCCTGCCCTTCCTCCTGTCCTGCCTCCTGCCCACCAGACCTGCTGAGGGGCCAGGCTGTTGCACGAGGCTCATGCTGGGAAGAGGAGTTTGCACCAAGCCAGCTTTAGTTCTCCCATCAGGCACCCATATTCTGCCCCCCGTGCCCAGAGTGAGGCTAAACCAGAACAGAACATACTGAAATAAAGTTAAAAAGGCAGCCCTAAACAGCCTATACAAAGACTGTGCCTGACAACCTGGGCATATTTTATGTACCCTTCCCTATTATTTTTCCCTGTGCTAGCTGCTGGCTTATTTTCCTATGTGCAGTTGTTCAGGAAGTGGCACGAGGCTCAAATGATGCAGCGGTTGCCATGGAGAGAAGCTTGAGTTTGCACTTTATTTATTTTATTTATTTCTGAATGGCAGCATGCTGCAGTATGTAAAATCTGCATGGCTTGCTAGCACACAGGAAGCCACAAACCTGGTGTTCAAATACAACCTGTCTTTGGAAAAGCACAGTAAAAAGCTGAGCCTCATTTGCGGCTGATTTTATTTCTTATTTGGGATTGGATTTCCCTGAAGACTCATGTCTGAATTGTCCACTGAAGCAGAATTAACACCTACCTGAATTAAATGACATTCTTTTTTTTTTTACCTGATACAAAGACACTTGATGCCAGTGCTGTAAAATATGCAATTTCAATAAGACATTTGAGAGTGAATGTAACATGGTCTTTTATTCCTATTTATTTATTTATAAAGCAACTAGATTCATGCAGATTCCTTCCTGCTTCCATGAAAAGGACTTAATTTGCAGAGCAATATTTACAATTAATTAGCCACTGAAATTTATCCTTCAGCATTACATTAAATCTTGCCATGCTAAAGTGACACAGGAGAAATGGCACATTCTTTTTAGATTCATTATATCTAGTGATGCCAAAGCACTGTGCAATTGTTAGGTGCAAATCCTGTCCTGGATAAAGAATCTCTTTGTCTTTCATTCACTCCCTACCCTCAAGTTTTGAAGATTTTACAATAGTCATTGTTTGGAACTAAAAATTACAGGAAGATCCAGTCTGTATTTGTGCCACTGTCATTAAACAAAAAGTGTAGAAAGATAAAGTAATTTTAAAAAAATTCTATTGGTTTTGAGTGAGCTGAGGACATGGACATGGGAGGCAAGACTTGTTCTGCCTGGATATTATAATTTTTACCTTATTTAGAAAACAAACATAGCTTTTCTAGATCTATTCCTTCATAAAAATAATTTATATTATTTATAGAAATATAGTATACCGGGTGTAATTAGAGATCTGAAAATTCTGCTTCTGTCCTTTGACAGACTCAAGAACTGTACTTTATCCAGTGTTCTATGCATTCCCTGCTGCCTGGGGAAACAGACCAGCTGTAGAGGCTCTGCAGGATGAGCACTATGTCTTTCTTCTTACTCACCTCCCATTATATACTGCCAGTTGCTTTCATAGTGCTAGCTATCTTTTAATTGGTTTGGTAGGTATTATATAGTTAGTCATATGCATGGACGATTAATTAAGCCAGTTCATATCAATTTTTAAATTCAAGTCTAAGGAGCAAAATTAAATGTTGTTCTTCTCTACAAGATGAAATAGAGGAATAATCAAAGGAGAAAATAAGGATAAATAGATAAAAATAAGATTAAAACAAGGATGAAAAGATCCATAGTTATAAAGAGATGGCAATTAATAGATTGGCGACTGCACTATGAGAGTTATTTAATGGTCCACACACTTGCACTGTATTACAGAACTAATTTCAAAGTAATATCTTTCATTAGCACAATGTATGTACTTTCATTATGCCAAAGAAGTAATATCAAGCCTTCATTCTCCTCACCTACAAAGGTCATATGGCCTGCTGTCCTTGCATGGAACTGCAGGCCAATAACTCAGCACTAGAAAAGTTAACACTGAACTTTCTAAAAATTTGCATGGGAGTCTTACAGGACTGAAGTATGTATCAGAGCATGTATCAGAGAAAAATCCCCAAAAGAGTTAGTCAACAAAACATCAGTTGTAACAATTTTGGAGACTGTAAAGGGAAATAAACCACTTAATGCAGATAAATGATTTGTCATACTGTGTGTCACTTGCTGTGACCTAGATTTTAGAAATTAGATATGGCATTCAGGAAACCTTAAATATGGACGTTGGTAAAATCAGCTACTAAGAGAGGTCTAGAATCCAGCATCTTCTACTTTTCACTGGTAGCTTCTCTGTTGGTCAGAAAATTCCCCTTATGGTAACATGGCAATGTTTTTGAAACGTTACCACAGCTAAACAAGGCTTCTAAATCCTTCCTGAGCTCTACCACCATCTAAAACTCATAGGCCAGGCAGCTGATTTCTGTCTGAATTTCCACAAGGGCTTGATCTTTCAGCGACACTCATGATAACACAGACTGACAGCATGGGGTGCAGTGCAGTGGCCATGCCACTGGCCAGAATCTGAACTCTCAGCAGCTGGGAGCTGCATCACATGCTCTTGTCATTCCCATTCTGAATTCCCCAACACATGCCTCCAGCTCCAGAGGCCGGCACAGAGAATGGGAAGGTGGCGCCTACCAAGCGTTTAGCAGGCTTGTGGATCTCCTGCCAGGGACTGGCATTGGAGACCCTGTCCCTACACTTGGTGTCATGCAGTATATTGATGGTAAAAACCACCACCCCATGAAAGAGCCCTGGCTTCAGTTTTCATTTTTTGCTTTAACCTTTCAGGAGCAGATCCTAACATCTGATTTTTCTCTGCGATGCCTAGAGAGCCCAGCAGTGTGTGCGACCAGCTGCAAAACATGGCTAACTGGTTGAAATTACTAACAGGAGATTTCTAGGCTTCCCCCGTACAAGCTGACATAGCAGGTGACATGTCAGCTTAAAAAATCATCAGTACACTTGAACAGATTTTATCTGTGATAGCAGAGTGGCATCCTCCTGGACCTTCAGAAACAGACTTGTCTTGCTGAAATCTGTGCTGTTACAGACCAGCTACTTGAAAAGGGTTAAATACACCAGCCATTCTATTCAAGAAATGAATAGGAGTGAAAAATGCAACTCCTTAGAGACCAGCCTACCCTCTGGGAAAAACACTCATATCAGTCATTAAGGAAAACAGGTTCTGCTTCTGAGACCATAACAAGGAAAAAAAATCCCCAAACTCCAACTAATATATATTTGCCAAACAAACCCAAGTGAGTTCTTTAAACGGGTGACCAAGGAAATAGATGATAGAAAGGTGATGAAAGCAATCTGTCTGCATCTCACCCAGGCATTTGATAAACTGTCAGATCAAAAACTGGTGAGGAAATTACAAGACAGGAACAAGTACTATGTTGACATCAATTAAAAGCTGTCTGTCATCCCAAACCAGAAAATGTTAAGTTATTAAATAACTAGTTAAAAGGCAGAGAGGCAGAGGTCTTGATGCCAGCGTGTCCCAACATCTGGTTTAATCCTGAGATTCTTTTACTATATTTTACATATGATTTCTTAGGATTTATTTCAAATGAATAAAATAAAATAGATGAAGGAGGAGGACTTGTCCCTCTTATGAATGCTATTGCAATTCATAAAATATCTAGATTCCACATATGTGTTCATTTCTCCATGGATTTGAATTTAATAGCATTATACTTCCTTACAAAGTGAATAGAAAAAGGTCAGCAAAAATAAAAATCAGGTAACTGAAAATTATTTTTATGACTTGAGATCAGGGCCATGCTGCATATGCTGCACAAAACACTCAGAAGGACAAACAATAAACTCTCTTTCACAGAAGTAAAGCGAAACCCCACACATTGATCTTAATAAAACACAGGGATCTTGTTCTAGGTCCCTACTCAAAGGCATGCCAAACTAAAGCCTAGGTAGTGGCATTTCTGGAGAAACAGCTGAAAATAAAAGTGCAACACAAAAGAAAATAACAAAAATTGAGGACAAACTTGGGGTTTGTTCCAGCTTGAAACAGAAAAAAATTAAGTAAAGAAGAATGAGACTGTTGAGAGTCTAAATGAGATGATTCTGCAAAATTTCTTTCACTTCTCTCTTTGTATATGATTCTCCATTTAACTCTGCAATTGCAACTTTTCAGTTTTAAGCGATATTCATAATTCAGGATCAGATCTCGTATGACCTGTCAGTTTTTTAATAACATATCTTCAGCTTATATTCAGACTTCAAGAAAATGGGAAATTTAAAAAGATTAAAGCATTTGTGATAGTCTAAAGCAAAGAATTGCACTGCCTAAACAAATATTCATTTTTCCCTATCTTATTGTTAATAATACATGTATAAAGCATATTAAGAACTACAAAACACAAATATGTCACACTTCTTTCTCTACTGAAGTATTCAAAGTCACTGATAGCTCATGAATAACAACTTCAAAAGCTTGTGAGAATACACTTCCCACTACCTCAGCAATACAAAGAGCTTTAATCTCAAGATGATAGGTTTACAGAGGTATTACTTAAACATAAAAGTTTAATCAATATTCTAAAAGACCCATGTACAATGTAATTTTTTAATATACCTCTGTACAACAGAAAAGATATTAGAAATAAAAGTTACATATTTCATGTACATGATACAGAAATTTTCAAATTGGGCCTAGTTCAATAAGCAGAAGCCATTAGACTAAGAAAAATGTGGGGTTTTTTTTCTCCTCCCTTACTTTTTCACCCATGGAATATGGAGTGTTTCTCTACTAGTGTCATGTGGAGCTACTGCAATCTAAACATATTGTCAGCAGCAACAGAAATGCTATTTCTGTTTAAAAACAAAAGGAATAGCTGCAACAACTCTCCTATGGTTAAACTGGCAGCTTTGGGCAGGTAATGGCACCAGTTCTGTTCCTTGGATGTTTTGCACTGCTGTGGTTCCTCATGCTTTTTCTGACTGGCAGCTGGGAGGAAGGATAGAGGCAGCTCCTTCTCATGGCCATAGAGTACACTCGTCATCAGCTCACGACAGTCCTCACTGTTAGACACTGCTGCAGGTACGTGATCTTAAATTCCCTCAACTGGTACATCAAAAAGCATAGTTAAGAAATTACTCTTTTGATTTTGCACTTGGGTGCTTCACCTTCCTGTACAAAGAGTACTAGGAGTCTCGTTGCTAATGAAAAGCTTTATGAAAGGCAATAAAAACGAACAAAGTAAGAAAAAAAGCCCAAGCAAATATTAGACCTGATGAAAACTTCCAGGTACTTTTATTTTAATAATGTGCATCTGTTTTACAAAAAGGTGGCTAAATAATTTTAGTATCAGGGCTTTTAAAATATTTTTAATATGTGACTCAAAACTTCCAGAACCATCTCTAATCCCATATTACTTGAAAAGCTTCAAATTTCTAGGTGAATGCATGCAAGAATACATTTTTTTTACAATGCAGGTAACAAGGTTTTAAAGATTCTTTATGGGAGATCATCACAGAAGAATGAAATCTGCTGTGAGCAAGTTTCCAGTTTCATGGGAAAAGGAAAAATCATTTCTCAAAGCATTTAAATTAATCACAAAATTTTTGTTGAATATTTTTTTACCACACATGATTGTTGTATGCAGGTATTTATATTTCTTTGGTGTTCTTCACGATAATATCTCAATACTAATATAACATCTACTCTGTCTGCACTAAGAGAGTGCATGTTTCAGAATAACGATCTAAATCTACCATGATAGTTTTTATAATGCATATTTAAAATATTCCATGTGCTTCCAAAATTCTTTTGAGGATCTTGCTTGGAATCCTGGGCTAAAACACTACTGCCTCACTCCCATCTGAATTCTCTGTGTGATGAGTAGTATCATAAACATTTGTAGTGATCTCTTGTAAACTTACTACAATGTTACAGGTTAAGGTTTAAACTACAGTTATTTATACTTAAAATGCTTCCTTAACCCTCTTTCCTGATGTTCTCACCAGTGCCTCCATAATGCAAGTGCATTTGTTTAACATCAACTTGGGAGTTCACTGAATCTCACATAAAACCTGGAAACATTGATGGGACTACTTTCATTCATTTCAGCTTTCTTGGGATCAGACCTGTAGGAATATAGCCATATAATAACGCTGCTTCTAGAAAGAATAATTTCCCAGCCCATCTGGAACAGAACTCAAATGCAGAATAAGATAGTATCTGTATCTGAAATATCCAGTTCCAAAGACTCTTTGAACTGAAGTGGAAAGAGCTGCATAGCCAGAAACATCCCAGTGTACCGACTAAATACTAATAATGTACTGGAAGCATACTGTTTTCACCAAGAGTAATATGAATGCAATGCATTAATATTTATGATTATCACATGTATTATTAGTATAATTAATGTCCATTCATAAATCCATAGGCATGGGTTTTGGTAGGTGGACTACCCATTCTTATGGTGGATGCAAAATCAGCTGGACAGCTGGGTTTGCAGTGCTGTGACCACTGATAAAAAGTTTGGCCAGTGGCTGGATACTGGTGGCATCTCCACACCTTAAGACGGGGGTCAGTTATTTAACACATTTATTACTTCCTGGAGGAGGTGACAGTCCCCTGTCAGCAGCATCAGTTTAGGGGAAAGGTCAGTACAATGCCTATTCAGCTGCTATTCACAAGAACCTGACAGAGAAACAGGCTGATGATAAACTTGTGATGTGCAAAGATAAATTCAAAGTCCTGCACCTGGCATGTAATAGCTTCTTGCCTCAGCTGACGCTGGTGGTCAACTGATTTCAAGGCAGCTTTGCAGAAAAGGACTCAGAATTCCTGGTGGATAGAGTTGAATATGGCTTAATGGGGCACCTTGAAGGCTTTCAGATATTGGACCAGGTTCTCTAGAAAGGCTGCAGGCATCTCCATCCTTGGAAATGTTCAGATTTGACTCTACAAGGGACCGAGAAACTCCAGGTTGGCATTGCTTTGAGCACAACCTGGACCAGATATGATACAGAGCTCCCTTACAATTTGTATTATTTTGTGATTCTAGATTTTAACAACCTGCTCATAAAAATATGCAATACTATGCATTTACAGTGATTGGAAAAGTGTTAGCTCTGTTGCATACTACATCAACCTGTCTCTATCTTTTATGAGTGAATGGAATCATACTTGAGTATTCTTGTGTAGCATCATATCCTGCTCAGTTTTTACTTCATAAAATTAAGACAGTGTATTTGTCATTCTTAAAGCAAAAAATCATTTTGAAAGTCTGACACTGCAACAATGAAAGTATAGCATACTCATAAGGCAGATATTTTCTAGCTAAAAAGGAAGAATGTTAGCTACTGTTTTATATGATTTAGTGACTACCTTCTGCATAGACATAGCACACCATTCGTAGCATATGCTCTTTGCTCAGTATGTTTAATAAATAGATTGCCTTCTGTTCATTTGATAACACAAATTTACTTGCCTTAAAAAAATGACTTTGCATACCCTAAGAAAATATAACCTTGTAGAATTTGACTTAGCCTATAAAATGGCATTTTTTGACAGTACCATGCAATTAAGGGGTGCATCCCTGAGTACACACAGTTATCTGCAATATAAAAGTTTATTGTACTCCTTTCCACTGCTAATTGACCTCTTTTTCTGTCCATGACACTCTGCTTACCATGTTTCTCTAAAAACAGCTTTTTACTATCCCATGGATTTTTATTGCTTCCAGGCTAAATGTGTTGCTATGCTTTAGTTAACCTGAAGCCTTTAATAATAATATGAAGAAATTAAATACTTTATTGTATTGTATCTTGGAGGCAGTAAAGTTCTTTGCTATTGAGATATAACATGTGCTATTAAGCTTGTTCTCTGCTGAATGTTGAAATTTTCTCTCTGCATGGGTTTCCTCCTGTCTGTCACTATGTTCTGGGTATCATTCCTGCACTTCCTGTGGTTTCCCTTTACTTTGCCTCCTTTTGTCTTTCTGACTTACAACAGAAAATGACAAATGAATGTAAGCTATTATATGACACAAAGAATGTGGCTTCACCTTGTCTTTGGTTTTATTCATATTGCTCAAGTTTTACCATAGCTCATTCTAATTGTACCTCGTGCAATAGCATTATATTTATTTTAAAAGAGAGGGAGTGTCACTACCTTCTAGGAAGTGATGACCTTTAAAATACCAGCATGTACTGATTCAGTACAATAACACTATCCAGCAATTGAATTTCAGGCATTACCTGTATGCAGATAAAACCAGTAAAAATAAACACCAACTCTTCTTCTAAGTCAAATGATTGAAAACAGCCACTCTGAAATGCTGCAACTGAAGCTCTCTACTATTGAGCTGAAGCTCTTCGTTCTCCAACTCTTCTACTTTGGATGACAGTTTTTCTTTAGTAAAACTCTATATTAAAAAGTCAAATAATGTGAACTTTAATTCAGCTGCAGTGGTGCTTTTCCTTGATCTGAGAAAATATAGTGTCTGTTCTGAGAAACAAACTATCAACTGAGATTAAATTTCACACAATCATATTGATAACCATCCTTCAATAGACTTCCTTACTTCAATTAGATTTTCAAAGACACAACAGCAAGAAAGTGATGGTTCTGGACATTCTAAATAGGATATATTTCACTGTATAGATTTTGCAAGTTGATGGAACACTAGGGTTAGTTTATTTGCAATAGAGAGTACTGAATTTCTCTCTTTGCAGCGTTTATTTTTGCCACACCAGTCATTCAAATGCATCTCATTCACCTGCTGATAGCCCATAAGACAACACAATTTTATTGAGATCATAGCTTTTCCCTCTGAGCACATATCCAAATTTTGAGGGACATAAATACTCCAAAGACAAAAACCCCACATTTTAACATTTATTTTCTCTTGAGACAAATAAAAGTAAAATGTCTAATGTGAGTTTATATTTAGCCTGATGCCTTCCAGGCTAGAAGCACTTCATTACGCCTTAGAGACAGATATTATCCCATAAATAAATACATAAAATAATAAAATAGAAACACCCAAAATCCCAAATCCTGTCCTTCTAATTTGAACTTTTGTATTCTAGTAGTGTAAGAATTGCTGCTGGCAGCCAGTTCCTGTTTTTGTATTCCCACCCTACATTACAGCCTTATTGATAGACTCAAGATATAGTTTATGTCATTTTCAATAGAAAAATCTTTTTGTTGAAACATGATAAAACTCAAAAGTCAGGACTTTGAGGCTTCTAGCCTTCACTCCAAGGATTTAGAGAATAACAGCTACAGAGTTAACTGCTACAGACGCCTGATGCTGCTAGGTCAAAGTAATGAATGTTACATGTCTGACCTTTTTAAGCCTTTTTAAGCCAGGATCAGCATAAAACAGCCTGAAAAGCACAGCATCATGATTAGAGCTGTAGAAGTACTTGTGAGACTTCTTTCCGGCAGTTGGATACAGAGCCCACTTTTAAAAGTGCATTTTAAGGGGCACTCTAGTCAGTCTTAAAGATCATATTCGAAGAGGTGTTGTTCACAATTATCATCTGCTTTAATGGTGTTTTCTGAATCATGTACTTCTGCAAGCCTTATTAGTTAGCTTAATGTCTCAGTCAGCTCTTCCTTCCCACAAACTGCAAGTAAAATGCAACATGAGATTATCAGTACTGAGGGTTTCTGTAAAGATTTTTGCCAGGCTTTGATGATTATGCCTGAGCCAACTTCCATGTGACAACTGTGTAAGTTGTCATTAGCACAGCACTGGGCTTCAGCTCAGTTCCCAGTAGAGCTTTTTTAGCTCCGAACTGTATCACATTAAATATGGCTGCAAGGATTTTTGGCTTGAAACTTGCTCTCAAATGACCAGCTCAGAGCCTGAGCAAAATGACTATAAATCTAGACGTCTAGAAGAACCATGAATCAAAGTGCAGGAACCAGACTTGACCACCTTAAGTTGATCTAACTTACTTGATTTTTGTATTATTAGGCCTGTTTATCCACCTGAGGATCTGCCAAATGTTTTGTGTTTAAAACAACCAGCTAAAATTTATTCTGCAAAAAGATATAAAAAGCAAAGAACGGCAGCAATTAAGATGGGTTCAGTGGACAGAAATTCTACTGCTTGCTGAACTGACTAATTCCAGTGCAGAGACAGGTGGGAGCGACATCGAGAGTATTCCCAAGCAGAGGCTGGCAGTGGCAAGGTCCCTGGCCGTGCCCCAGGCAGGTCTGTGTCTGCTCACTTCCTGCTCTCCTGGCTGTTGGCAGCTTGGAGCCAACACAGCTGCTCCCCCGAGACCCCTTTGGGTTGTGTCTCCCATGCCTGCTGTCAACACTGTGGTCAATTCAGCCTCCTTTACTGGCAATGACTGTCCATAATAACACTTCAAACGCCGGATTCTCAATTACTACATCCTGCATTTTTTCACCTGAAGATTTGTTATGAACCGAAGGAAGTTCTGTACAGACTGACCCCTGTATCTACATGTTTAGTTGCCTACCTGTGGCATTGTGTTACAAAGATTTGCCACTAATTAAATATTAATTTAGGGATCTCTCATCTCCATTTCCCACAGCATCATTAATATTAGTTGTCTGCAACTTCCGTTCTGCTACATATTCTTATTTTTATATGTCTATTTTCTACTTTTGGCATAGAATTTTAAGAAGACCTGACTTGTGCAATCAGGTTGTCCATTGATTTGGCAGTTTGCAGCTAACTCTGAACTCAAGGCACGATTTAAAAGGGAATAAGAATTACTAGAGGTAATTTGAGAAATCGGAAAATGAGTAGGGAAATGCACAGTAGTTA
Source organism: Erpornis zantholeuca (assembly GCA_013400515.1). Classification (NCBI taxonomy): domain Eukaryota; kingdom Metazoa; phylum Chordata; class Aves; order Passeriformes; family Timaliidae; genus Erpornis; species Erpornis zantholeuca. The sequence continues at coordinate 85,369 of VZTN01021323.1, read as the reverse complement.
CTCCACTTAGGCAGAAGCCAGCCATGACACTGGAGCTGGCAGAAGCCAAGGGCCCAGATGGCACACAGGTATTAGCTGAGCAATGCTCATACAGTTTCAGGGTAGCAACAACATTGCCACTGTATGGGCTGTTATGTGGGATGAAAAGTCAGACAATGAACACAATTCATGGGGAACTGGATTCAGTATTTCCATTTGCCTAAAAAGGAACTCATTTTGTGCGTGTTATCATGTCCATCAGTTATCCTGATTAATTAAGACTTGCCTGTATACTTGATACCTTATCAATTCTTATGAAGAGCAGCTGATTGAAAAAACATTTTTCTTATCATTCACTAAAACCCCAAAAGGAAATTTATATTACTCAGCTAGAATTCTACCAAAATACTTCCAAGTACTTCAGAAGCCCTAACATATCTTGTGTGTTTATTTGGCTCAAAAGGAGCAAGCCTCAGCTGCTCCTTTTATATGCTCAACATATAAATGAATATTGGCAAACACTGTAGAGTCCATATACAGTCAATGTGGAGATTAAGTGCTATTGGGTGAATAGGCTGCTATTCATCTAATCTTAAAACAGACATCTTAAATAGTTCAGATGAATCTTGAAAGTGCTTGCTTCTCTCCATTTACTGTAGAGTCTGAGGTAACTAGCTTTAACAGAGACACCTAGACTGTAAACACTTAGAGTCAGGTGGAATGAATGTCACCTCTGAAATTCAAATGTAGAGTCAGATACTTAATGTACAAATAAATCATGTCAAGGATTCCACAGTGAATTTCCTTAAAAGGAAAAACAAAATGAACCAGGCAAGTCTCATTAAACCCTAGCTGATTTTTTTCCCCTTGAGTAAAACCCAAAGAATAAATCTTTTTCGTTTCAAAAGTTCTTGTTCTGTATCTCCAGTACAGAAAAATATTTGGCCTGAACAGTTAGGCTAACATGAGAGACAGACACACTAGTCACTACTTGGAAGCAGAGGTCTTTCCTGCCGTCTCCTTTCCCAAACAAGTTTTTCTGTGAGGCCCAAATTTGGTAGCTGATGGCACAGTCTCTCACACTGGTCTGTGGCATACTGCAAAGAAACACCCATAGCCCCTGCCATCCCCAGTCCTTTGAATTTCCTGCAACTGAACCTTGTCAGTTTTAACCCTGTTTATTTTGCCCCAACTTAAGAAGATGAATAGCTGTCTAGGATGATTTAGCAAGATTTAAAATTATCTTTTAGGACAAAAAAAACCCAACAAACCAAGAGTGAAACTGCAAAGCAGAACAGATAAGACAACCAAATTCTAGAAGGTAGTCACTAACTTTACTACCTGTGTAGACTATTTCTTATGCCAAACCCCTCCAGGAGATGACTCATACATGTAGGGACACTAACACACAGGGAAGCCTTATACCACAATGCCTGATGAGTCTGTGAACCCAGCATTGATTCACCATCTGATACATGCCCCGGCACACCCCTGAGACCTAGCCCACAGCTCACCCAGAGCTGCCCATGTTGCTGAGTAACGCAAAGCGTGGAGGGGAGGGCACAAAAGGCAAAGGCTGCTGCCCTCCCCTTTCTCACACCCACATGGGGGCAGGTTGTGGAGAGGCTCATGTCCAGAACTGCAAACTCAGAAGTGAGAGCTTCCAGCATCCACTGTCCTGCCGCAGGCTGTACTTCTCTACTGCCTAACTTATGGAAATCAGCTTCCTGAGCTGACCTACTTGCTCTAGGAGGCCCTGTGAAGTCAGAGTCCCGGCTATGCTCCTACTTACTTTCATGCCAAAGTCTGGTAATGAAAACTCAGGCAAATCAGCAGTGCAGTTTTTAGGGATTTTGAACTTAGCATCAGGGTTTGAGAAGAGTATGAGTTGCATTAACAATCCAGAAGAAAGGTGTACTAAATCTGGTCCAGAGTGTCTATAGATTTATAATACTTTAATTTTTTATATTTTTTGGAAATATTAAGAATATAAAGGCTGCTTTGAAAACAGTTTAAGACAGAGATAGTTTATACTTTTATCTTGTTTTAACATGGCTGAAACCTTATCTAGCATTCCTTGCACATCTAGCACTGATAGGAAAATAGGTTAGACTTCAGCTATGTAAGTATGAAAAATATCTCAAACACCTGAACACCGCTATTTCAAGAAAAAATAATTTTCTGTATTGTGCAAATTGACCAAGATTTTGGTATCCGCTTGAGAAAGATCTTGTTCACAAAATGTCCTTTTGTCTCGATAAATAAAAAAGACACCTTCAAAGACATAAAAAACTTGAAACATTCATCTCATCATATCCCTAATTTTTATTGCAGACATGTCTCCTATTGCATAACAAGTGTGTTGGAGAGGTTTGTAAAAGGTCATGCAAACTGTAGGCAATGTTTTAAAGACTAAGCACTAAAATAGAGGGAAAGAGGTCAAGAAAGCAGAAAGCTATGATCTTAAATAGCAAAATAAAAACACACTACATAACTTCCTTGAATTTATGGGAGTGAATAGCGTAACATCTATTCAGACCATGAAGTTCGCTAATATCATTAAAATGCGTGACCATCTACAAAAAGCTATAATCCATCTTGACAGAAGTTAGTGCATCAAGCAAATCCTGACTTGGCAGTCCTGTCACTTTCTTAATTGGAACAGTAAGTGGGTTTGTTAGAAAGAGTGAAATGTATTCCTCATCTTAAATTATACCAATAGGTAATAGAAAAATCAGACAGAGCAGAAAGATTGTAGAAATGACTGGAAAATAAATGCAGTTGAAGACGAGGTTCCTGGTGACAAAACTTATTTAATTGAAAGGAATCAGATCATGCAAGGAAAGTTGTTTGTGAGACCAGGCATGAAGGGCTGTAAAGCTTTTATTTTAAAAATATGTCAGTATATTTTGAGCTAGGACTTTGGTATCTCTGGAAAGCTCCACAGATACTAGTGAGTGAGGGTGAACAAGGAGGGAAATGGCAGAGCAGTGTACCCTTTTCTCACTCAATGTAAAGTGTCATGGCTCAATTATCTTCAAAGGCATTACAATTACGTGTACCAGGGGAGGAACTGTCCCCCAGTTCTGTGCAGGCCCTAAGAGGGAAAACTCGGCTATCTGATGGCTACAGAAGAAACAAGTGCAATAGTCAGACTGACATCCTATCTCTGAACCAGTGCAGACTGTTGCTCAGGATTATGTCTGTATGGGCTCTGTTTACATGTTGTGATGGTTTCAGCAGAGGTAGAGTTAATTTTTTTCACAGCATCTGGTATGGGACTGTGTTTGGATCTGTGCTGTAAACAGAGCTGATAATACAGGGGTGTTTTTGTTACTGCTGAGCAGTGCTCACCCAGAGCCAAGGCCTTTTCTGCTCCTCACCTCACCCCACCCCACCAGCAAGGAGGGTGTGGGTCCACAAGGGGTCTGGATGGGGGACACAGCTGGGACAGCTGATCCCAAATGACCCAAGGGATATCCCACACCATATGGTGTCATACTCAGCACATAAAGCTGAGGGAAGAAGAAGGAAGGTGGGGACATTCAGAGCTATGTCTTTTGTCTTCACAGGTCACCGTTACACGGAATGGAGACCTAGTTTCTTGGGGACAGCTGAATGAAGTGGTGAATGAATGCTTTGCTTTGCTTGCATGTGCAGCTTTTGCTTTATCTATTAACCTGTATTTATCATGAGTTTTCTCACTTTTACCCTTTCTATTCTCTTCCCTTGGAGGGGAGTGAGTGAGTAGCTATGCTAGCTGGGGTTAGACCACAACATTGTGTAGATGAAATGGGCCTGGGCCATCACACAGGCCCTGAGGCTAGCTGACACTAGCTAGCTCTTGTTTGTACCACTGAAATCCTTCATCCCCTCTTCTACTTCCACAAATAAGATGCCTGCATCCAAGCTGTTTTTTGGGAAAGATGCATTACCAACCTAAGTCCTTGAAACATACCCAGGCATACACACAAGGAGTGCACTGGCATTTAACTAAGTGAATGGCCACATGCCAGTAAGGAAACTCAGACCACAGCTCACATCAGTTTACTGCAGCAGATGCAGTCACAGGCACTGGCAGTATGGTTCACTGAATTGGTGCAGCTGCGACTCAGACCAGATGTAAAAAAAAAGGATGACCTGCTCCTACAATAGATAAAACTGGATAATTACAGACATGGAGGAAAGGAAGGTTTTATCAAAGAAAAGCAAGAGGAAAAACATTTTTTATTACTACTCCTATTTCCCTATGTTACTGTGACAAAGATCCCAGCAATGACCCACCAGATGCTTGAAGACACACTGTGCCAGTCCTGCATTAGTTGTTGCCTTGCTTGCCCAAGGAATGTACTTCCTCTGAAGATACTACAGCATCTCCATATTCCTAAAGAATTGCTTTCATCTCATAATATTCAACAACCTTACTAGGATCCCATACTTAATATAAATATAGTGTTCCAGGGAAAATATCTTTTGTTTGTCTTGTTTCTGGTCTCTCGCAGATGGATAGTTCTCTGTTTATTTAGCAACTACATAATTTGAAAAAATAATGGGGAAAATATGAGTTTCAAATTCTGGTCTGTGATTTCAAGACAAATATAACACTTCTCTATTAAGCAAGAAATAAACAGTGGATGCATCTTACATGATGTGGAAAGTGTTACAAGAATGAAAGTAATTCTCTGCAGGAAGAAAACAAATTTTTGGCTCGATTCAGTGAGAATTTTTTATGAGATACAACAGGAAATGAGGTTTTGGATAAAGCTCATGAGGGCTTGGGCTTCATTTCTGAAGCCTATCTTAATATTGATTTTTTTTGGTTACATCTCAACTTAAAATAAAAAAATATATAAAGATGATACTGAGAGAAGTCAGGTAGAGTCTTAATTGCAACATGCAGAATAAACAGTGTTTGCTTAGAATGATTTGCATTTTCCTGTAACTATATTTAAAGCACTGGCAATAGATATATAAATCAGATTTAAAGGCTGATAACTTCCTGATTATGTTGCAATTCAAAAATTGCCCTGTTAATTATGATGAAAGGTATTTCTATGGAATGGTGTGTTATTTCAGCATTTGCTCTTGGGGATTACTGCCCAATATTGTCATCAAAGTAAAGGAAAAATCTGATGGTGGATGAGGTATAAACATTGCTTTTTAGGGTAAGATGTCATAAGTATTGTAGCTCAAGCGCTTACATAAAAATTTGTTAGCTACCATTTCCATAGCAACAGGCAACATAATGTAGCTAAGATAGCTGCTTTCTATTCCAGGGACTTCATTGTCATTGCAGTTTACAAAATACAAAAGTACGTCTTCTAAGACTCTAATATTGTGAGCAGACAAAATGTTGGAAATGCTGAGGAAGGCATAGGTTTTATTACACATGCAGGGCAATAAAATGCTTCTTTCTCTTTTCACCTGTATTTCATGGGATTCTTCTCTACCATTCTCGGCTCACCACATACTAATCTAGTTCTCCTCGTGGTGCAGGGGATCCAGTGAAAGGCATCTGAAGCTGACCTGTCTCTTATGGTAGTCTGATTCTTTCTAGAATGTGCAGAAGCAGCTTCTTCACCAGCCAATTGCTTCTTTCTCTCCTTCCTCCTCTCAGCTACCAAAATAAAATTCACTTTAATGCAGAGAGTCAGCACAACATATCTGGGGCACCTGTTAAATCTCATATTGAGCCTACACACAGTTACTAATTTAACACACTGCTGACATACTCCCATAGTCGTAAGTCTTTTGCTTCCCCAGTGGTTCCATGAATCTTGTTATTAATCTGAATCACTTTAAAGTGTTTTTTAAAAGCATCTGGCTCCAAATTTTTAAATTAAAAAAAAAAAGTCCGTAAAAAAAATTTAAAATAGGAACTTAAAAAGACAGCAGGACAGCAGGACTAATATTCTCACTAAAGGTACTCTGAAATTTCACACTTGAGTAACTTTGGTTTAAATGAAATGATCAGGGGGAGCACCATCAATTTCTACCTACTAGAAGTAGAGGATTGCAGCCTTGCAAAGCATAATGACTTATACTATTTTCTCAGTGAGGCTGAAAGATTCCTTTTGAAGGAGAAATCTGATTGATGTCAGCAAGTGAATCACCACCTGTCCATGGGAAATGGATGCTTTTGAAAGCAAGCTGTATCGGACACTGCATTTGATAGACTCTGTACTGAAGTGATGGCTCTGTCTCTGAAGTTGTCCTGAGCTGAGTCCCTGACAGAGACCCTAAGGCACTCACCTCCTCACGGATTTTCCTTACTATAAAGATATGCAGAGGGTAAAAACACTAAGTTTTGAACTTCACCACTGAGAATTAATTATACATTATATTAGAACACAGATAACTTATCTGACTTCTAAGTTATTTCTCATTTTGGCAAGCTGAACAGCGCACCAAAGCCAAAAACTGGCACAGGTGGCTGGAAAAGGAGTTGTGATGCTGGAGCACAGTCACTTGTCCTGTGGGTAAGTTATGATTATTTGTCAGGAGCAATTCAGGGATCAAGATTGAGATGCAATTTATGCTACTTAGGAACTTCACCTAAAGAACATATAAAATGTAAACATGGCAGTGAGCTTCCTTTTTCCAGCTACAGTGCATGACTTCTTACAGTCAAAGATCCTGACACAAATGAATAATCCTCTACTTCTACATCCATCCAAACAAATATGCACAACCTATCATTCCATTCATGCAAACTAAGTACGTATGATCTAGCACTTCAATGGAGGCTTAAGTGTTCAGCTGATATAAAAAGAAAAAGGTATTACACCTACCAGAATAATTATTACAAGGGTATTTTTATTCTGCAGTTGAACATACGCAATACATGAGCATTAGATTATGCTACTGAAATAGTGCATGAGCCTTTATTAGCCTACAGGACAAATTCTGTAATTCCCTCTGACAGAGTCGTAATCACAGCAATGACCAGTTTTTGACCTGTGAGGCAGGATGAGTATCCCTGCCAAACAAGAATAGTAACTATTCTGTTTCTGAAAAATTGATCGAGTCTTCACCACCAGAACTGTAAAAAGCCATCTCCATATTAATTAACAGTGCCTAGTCTTGCATTTAAATCAAACACACATATACAAGTCACTGATCTTGATAGATAAGTCTTACACTACTACCTCCAAAATTTATGATTACAGGAATCACAGCCATATTTATTTAGACATAGAGACAACCAAGGAAAATACCAGCTTCTATCATCTCTGATCATTATTATCACTTCCTTGGCTGAAATCTGAATCAGGAAACACTTCTAGAGCTATGTCAAAAATAAAATTTGAATTCCAGCATGAAGTTTACTTTGAAGTAGTAAAGACTGCTTATGGCATTTTAGTTTTAAGATTGACATTTAATATTTTCATAAGAATGTGTATGTATAGCAGTATGATTTATTCTTGTTAAAAGCCTTGTAACAGCAAAGAAATACCTGACTTATGATCTATGCCATACATAAAACTTCTGGGTAGAATCTGTTGGCTTGTAGAAAATAGTCTAGACATTTATTCTCCTTGGATAGTTTTTGTAATTCACAGCTCCAACTTCTCATTTCAAGAAAAGCAAAAGTTTTAAGGTCTGAAATAAACATATATTTCAAAACTATACATTTAAAAAACATTCTGAGGTGATATAATTTTAGGGAGAATAATATTTGATGAAGTAATACATGTAAAAATTAGAACTAAAATATAAACAATTTTTAAAAAGCCTTATTTTTTGCATACAGCAAACAAATTCATTAAAAAGTGCTGCTGGACCACTTAATTGGTCACTGAGGATAATAATGTTCATGATTTATATGGTGTCCTGTAAAATATATATATTTACATATACTAGAAGAATATGTAATAATATGAACTATTACTTATTTGTAAAATATTCAAAGTACAACCTTCAGCTGCTACAAGCTGACCTAAACATGTAGCTTAGGAGTGACATTGGACTGTACATAACCACAGTAAATACAAACCTCATCAATGCAGTATATTTCATATTTGTCTATTTAAAAAGCAACTACCTTATGAATTAAAAACTTTTTCTATACTTAGCTATGAAAACAAGCTACATTTAATCCATGCCATCAAAATGAGGCAACTAAAGGAGGCAAGTTTTAAATGAGGAGTCAAAGCTTGAAAGATGCTGAGATTTGACTGCCAACAGGGTTGTCCTCTTTTCAGTTCAAAAATTAAATTATCCTCCTTAAGGATTTGCCTTTGTCTCTAATTCCAATTTGATATCTTCCTTCATATGAGTTCTTGTAGACTATAGAATTAATTTAAAAAATCCGAATATACTTCTTTTAGGAGACTTAACATTTCAGAGTCTTCCTTTGACCTGTTTCTCTTAACATTATGAAATACTGCAACAATCTACTGCAGCATCACAGTCTAAACACAGAGCTGACTAGGAATAGTTGAATGACTTAGACTAAACGAATAGTTTGGAAAAATCGCTGCCTTAATTGAACATTGGGGATAATTTGACAAACCCAATATCATAAATACTGTAGCCCTTCCTGCTCTCAAATAATTATATTTCAGATATTTCTAAAAAGACACGCTTAATTAAAGAAGAATCAAGCCATGACTTCATGCATTTGCAAATCAGAGATACATCATGTAGCTCTGCAGTATCTAGTAGAGTCCAAATACTTTTTAAATTTATTTTTGTGCCTTTAAATTCTGTTTGGTGGTAATGAATGAGGTATATAATTACTCTGATTCATCCTGTACCCTTAACATGAAATACCCCAGAGCACTTAAAAACAATAATTAATAAAATATCAAAAAAGAATTAATTAACTTCACATTAAACAAGATCCAGAACTGTGCAGAACTCATTAAGACTTTGTATAACTCATGTTATATAAATGGCTAAGAAATTAGTAGTAGTACCTGCTCTACCTCTATATCAACAGCTCTTTATACAGTTCTAGTTAAACAACTATGAATCATAGCAAAGAACCAAAGAAATGAGACCAAGTAATCCTAAAGAGTAAAATAAACTCATGTGGCAAAGCATCAGTATCATATGTCTCTGTGAGACTCCTAATTTAAAAGGAGGAATATATAGTTCCTTCACTTCTGAAATTGCCATATTTTCAAGAAAAGTGTATATCCCTTTCATTCTTCCTTTTTGCATATAGTTAAGTGGAAACTGAACAGGTGAAATTGAGGATACAGAAATAAACATTTGAATACAGGAATGAATCACACAGCTGTCAAGTTCCTGCACGATTAGATATTTTCATTTGTTTTCCCATCTTTGTAACTCCATGACTGAGTTGCACTCTAGAGCAAGGACACGCCACCATGCTGTGCCTGCCCCAGCTCAGCTTCCCCAGAACCCATCTGTATCCCCACCCGGGGAAAGGTTTGCTCAGTGACATGCAATCCTCATTGCTCAATCACCCAGAAGAGGCAGGCTCCAGAGCAATCCAGATTGAAAACATATGAGCTATTTTGGACCAGGAGCCTGAAGGAGCTCAGAAAAAACCCAAATTTAAAAAATCCAATCAACTCACAATAATGTTTTAATATCCCCCCCAAGCACAAATTCCCAGAGCAGACTTTTTATGTTGGTACATAATCTTTATTTTTTACCTGCAGGTTCATCTAGAAAACTGATATTTTTAACAGCAGGACAATGCACAGTTACATCCCAATAAATACTCTAAAGGCAAGATAGGGTACACACAAACTTTCTCCTCATGCTTTTTACTTGAGACAAAAAAGTCAAGGGGAAAACACAGAACTGGAAGAAAATAACAGAACAAAAAGGTTATGAATTTGGATAAAATCTATACTAGATTAATACCAGATGAATACAATAAATGCAAGATAACTTATTTTTAGCTTGTGATTCTGTCTGTTCAATTTTACAGAAGTTCAAAAGGAGTTCAGCTGTGAGTGATCTTTTGGTTTTGTTTTGTTTATTAGCTCATCATACTCCACTCTCTCATGGATTGATGACTTTCATTTTATGTTTCATTTTACTTTTTTTTTTTTTTTTAATGAAGCTTATCTTCAGCCTAGGCTGACAGATCTTGCTTTTTTTGAACATTAAAAATAATGTTACTGAAATTCAGTAGAAAGGTTAAAAAAACCCTTCAACTCTTATCCAGACTCAATTCACTAGGCAAGCGTTTCCCCAGATAAAATCAAGATGATAGTTAGCCAAAACCAGCTGGGAAATAGTATTTTCTCCAAATTTGTTCTTTAAAAATCTGCCAGCTCTAATCAAATAACAGTGAACTTTGATATTCTGTTGTTGATACTCTTGAACTAAATTTCACTCAATATTATTTGTCCTAAGACATCCAATCTTCATTAACATTTTACCCAACCTTACATATGCTTTGGGCAAAGGCTGAGAAAAAGGATAAAGACGAGAGCCTCTGCTTCTGACTCAATGCTACAGTAACTGCAAATAATATGGCTGAACAGATACTCATAGATAATTTTTTATTTCAACCACAATACCCAGTACTGGTGTATGGATTAAAATGCCCATTTGAGTTTTTGACCTAGCAGATCTGTGAATAGGAAAGTGCACAGTTCAACAGCCCATTAACTACCTCATGAAATGATGCTCATTATATGGACAAAGTGTTATTTCTTCCAGAAAATGAACAGGTCACTGACCAACCACCTTGATCAGATACACCCAGGAATTAGAATGGATATTTTGAATTCATATTTGATTAGCATTTGAGACGCTCTTTCTCTAAACACTTCCCACAGGACTGCACATGCCAAATTCCTACCATAGCTCAAGCTATTATTCAAAGACCTGAGACTGCTCATTCCACTTAGCACTTAGTTTTACTGACAGTGCTGAAGACAACAGTCTTTTCCCTAGACTATTAAGTGACTTTCAGAAATTAAAAAAAAAAAAAATTGAAGTTGAAATCTAGCATTACATTGCCAAGAGTGAAGAAGTATTTGAAAAAATAATAGCTTTGTCCCTGAGGTATTTCAGAAAACCTCAAGCCTATTTAGATGAATTGCAACAAAACAGCATTCATCATTAACACAATGAAAAAGAAAGTCTGTGGATCTTACTGATGAGCTGGGTGCTTTGGAGAGGTAGTAGGGAAAAGAGAAAACACTACACGCTAAAGCAGAACTAAAAGAAAAATTAACAGACATGAAGAAGGTGCATTTGAATTGCCTACTGTAGATTCCTAACTCAGGTGGCACCTAACTAATTTTTATGTGATCCAGAACAGGAATTCATAGGTGTGCTTCACAGCCCATGGACATCAAAGCAGACAACTACTATTAACCTTCACTACGGATCTTAACACCTTTAACCTGTGTTAAAGGTACATTCTTAATCTTCTAAGTGAGTTAATACAAGATACCAATTATAGGGATGCAGTCTGAGGAATGCATTTGAATGGGGCTTTAATGTTTCTAACCTTTTTTTCATCCCACTCCTTAGAGACACATCCTGGCTAATTCTCCTTCTTTGGATTAGTGCTCACTCAAAAAGTGCCCACCCAGGTTTCACCAGATTGAAACAGCTAGGTTTCATGTGCTGCCGTAAGAGCATTCCCTTCCACCTCAAATCTCATGTTAGCCACACCAAACTAGGGAAAAAATGCTCATTCCTACTAGTTACCTTTTGGGATTACCACTTGGTTTGCTCGACACAGACAATCACTGCAACCTGAACTATAGCTAAATCTTTAAAAAGGGAGAATGATGAAGGAAGTGTTACGTACAAATAAGAAAGTACTTTACTTCTATATACAGCATTTACAAAATTCTGCATAAATATATTCTCATAGTTTTTGAAAAACAGGGGCGAGAATTCCTAGGAGACCTGTCAGAAAACCAGTCTTACAGTCTGAGCCTTAAAGAGAACAACATATCAAATTTACCACAACAAAAGTTGAAAGGTACCTTGACTACTGTATACAAATTTTTAGTAGTCATAGGAGTGATAAAATTGTTATAGTCTATGAAAGATGCCAGGTTTGCAGATCAAGGCAATAAGTTCAGTAGGCCAGGTGGCACAGCTTCTGTGTACAGAGACCTTTCAACAGGTCACTGCAGTTTTTCATAGACACTTGTTCAGAAAACATACCTGAAAAGGGGGGAATTTTCAATGTTGCTGACAAAGGCATAGCAAAAGGAAGACTGGCAACTGAAATTAGACAAATTCAACCTTTCCACAACATTTCAATTTCCTAGCGCTAAGGGTAATTAAATATTGGAACGGCTTACCAGGGGAGCTGGTGGACTCGCCATTGCTTGGAGCTTTAGGACGAGATTAGATATCATTGTAAAAGAGATGCTTTAATCCAGCTTCTGGAAGTTCTCAACATGCCCATAACACTTGCAGCTCTGCATTAAGACAATGACTATAATCAAATCTCATATTTTAAGGTTTCAGCTGATCAACTGCAAGGGTTATAAAGAATTTCTTTTTCCCTTTACATAAAAACCAGACAGATACTTTTGTGTGGGTTATATTCTGATCTGTCTCTGAAGTAGCAGAGATTGCCCAAATCTACAGAAAATGGGGCAGCTGATGCAGTTGCCAGTGGCGATAGGGAAAGTACTTTCTCTTAGCCTGAAATTCACAAAGCAGTTGTATCCAAATGGGAACTCACATGAATTTGAAGTCATTAGATGGATGCAAACCACTTCTGCCCTGGAGCCTGTGTGATTAGGTCAGTGCAGAAGCAGGTTTGGTCTGTCTGCCCTGCTAACGGTCTAGCAGTAGCACACACTCAGCATTTTACCGACACTGCTATATGACTTAAGGAAAAGAGTCATTTCATACTCTGCTCCTGCAGAGCACTGGCCAAGGATCAAGTGAGAAACTATTGCATCACCATACCCTTAGAGGCCTCATTAATGAATCTGGTTGGATTAGCTCAAAGGGTGTGCTTTTTTTCCAAGGTGAGCTAAATAGAAATCTTGAATGAGTTTAGTTTGTGTCTGCTCAGTGTGAGATACAAATCACCTGTTAATACACTAAGATCATTTGGACAAATCTCATCTAATTAACTAATTGTTGTTGAAGATGCATAAGTAACACCTTGATCTCTTCTGTCTGCTGAAAGTTAACATACTAACTAGAGTAATCGTGTAAACACACAGGTATCAGGATTTACTGGTCTGTGTTTTCCAGCATAACTAGATACTTAAGCATCCCTTTTGGTTTTTAGTTTAGCTATACTTGTAACTATACAATCTGCGCTATTTTAGCAGAATACTATAGTGACTTGATTATTAAATGTAAGTAAACATGAAGGCAAGAAAGAACATTCTGCTACTTTTACCCTTTTATGTGAAAAGAGTATGTCTTAACTCTGTCAAATAAAGCATAAAATGAGAAATGGTTCTTCTAGTGATTTCTGTGAGCTGCACAGTAGCATGTTCATATTGTGAGTCTCCAAATAAATATCTATTTAAGTGAAGTCCACACCAGGCTTTTATGCTTATTGACTAACTATACTGTTCCCCTACATCCCTTTGACAGTTTGTTAATATTCAAAGATATTTCTGTCTGTGCTAAATAATGGCCATTTGATGGATTTGTGCATAGCTACACCTGGAATGTAATGCAGGTGTGTAAATCACCTGTCCTGCAAGTCAGGACATTTTCCATGCAGAACAGGGATGATGTCTCTTTGCCATAATTCTGAAGCACACACATCAATATAAGGCTCTGTTGTCAGTATTGGTCATTATGGTTATGTTGTCATATTACAAAGTAAGAATGGGACACACCATGACAGCACCATCTAGTAACATAAAATATTCATGCAAAAACAAAATCAGACTCAATCTTTAAAAAGTAGAGAAAAAAAAATACACTGACCCTGCTTGTCTCAGAGTCTATTTTGGTGACACATGCATATATTTGACAGCAATTATGAAGATCAAATTTAGAACATGTCCCTAATTAAGCAGTATGTTATTCCCTTGGTATCCTTTCTCAAACCAAACCAAAATACTCAGAATAAGAGTTTTCTCATCTGGGATGAAA
>VZTN01021323.1:56326-71335 GCA_013400515.1 Erpornis zantholeuca | reverse complement strand
TCATCTGGGATGAAAATGACAAAATCTGCACCTACAGTCTTCTGACTTCTCAAACAGACATCACTTGTGCTGCTGTATTTGAGTACAAATAACTCTGACAGAACTTGTATCCAGATCTACTCCACACTGCACACACATTTCATTATAATGAACTTCTAAACTTTTTTGTTCTACTGTTCTTTTTTGTTCTATGTCTTACAGCATAACTAAGGCCTACAGTGCAGGAATGCTTGGAAAACCTCAAATGAATCTACTGTCCCATAATTTTTAAAGAATGATCTTTAAGGAAATACCAGAGAAGGAATATTATACTATGCAGTAGACACATTAGAAACCAATGACATAATAAAGAGTAATATCGTTCTAATGATAAATATCATCAAAATTTTGACTAAATCTCTTTGGGATAAAAATATTGTGCTTTAGTTTTCACAGCCTGTTCAACTGAAGGATTATTCAAAAAAATTTTGAGTACAGCAAGAGTCCACATATTTGCAGCAGAGACTGACTTTATTTCAAAAACTGCTCATTTATATTCCGTCTGTGTCAAAATCACTGCCCAAGTAACACAGAAGTTCACATGATTACTTAGCATCAAATTCTCTGCTCTTGTATTTCTGCTAAGAATTTCCCAACTCAATATTTTTGAATTGTAAAGTAATTATATTAGTAAAATTCTAAAATTTTTATTTGAATGTAATATTTTTAAAATTAAGTTCCACACAGCATAAAAAATGTGCGTGTACAGTAGAATCCAGAGAATTAACATAGAATTAACATAATTAATTCTTCTTTCTCGATTCTCTACTGAAAATTATATTCTTGCTATTCAAAATCTCTTTCCTAAACACTTCTAGTAATAAAACTGGAAACTAAGTCTTGTATTTCTGGAATCTTTGCTTCCCTTAAGTACTGACAAGTGGGGTTTTTTTACCTGCCTTACAGAATCACATGCAAATTTGAATAACTACATTTTTTCCATTAGGGCTTGTTTTGAAATCAGACTTCTCTCCCATTTGTTTGTTTACATTAATTATGTAATAGTTAACATTTAAAGTAAATTTTCAGTTCTATTCTTTAAACTAGTGCATGTAATAGCTCATTTTTCTTCATTTATCTGAAGTTTTAAAAAAACCCAACTAATTTTGACACGTAACAAAATGCTGTCAGAAGCACACCAAATAAATTTTACAATACCCCTTTCCCCCCACCCTCCAATAAAACTCAATAAACTCAGTATAAAACAAACAAATAACATAATCTAATCTAACTGTCCACTTTACCTGGAAATGCATGCCCTGTTAGAGAATCCAAATCTGAAATTAAAACAGTGAAAAAATAATCTTTAACACTAATTTAATAATAAAAAGCACAAAAAATAAAAATCAAACCTGGTACCAAATATCACATGATCACCAATATCAAATTTTAATCACATATATATAAAAGCAAAACCAGAACACTTAGCATTACATTACAAAGGTTTTCCTCTCCATAGTTTTGTAAAGATGTAAAATATTATCTAAAGATGAAAGCTTTGAACACTATGAGAAGCAAATTTTACTGTTTAAGACAGATATACCACAATTAAATTGGAATTTTACAATATTTTGTAAATGAACCTCTGATTTCAGAAACTCATATCTTGAGTATAAACTTTTGTTCTGCCTTTACACATAAGAAAAATAATTAGAAAAGTGTAAAATGCATTTTATATTGTCCCTTTTTAAAAATATTTTCTTTCTTGTTAATAATAAGTAAGAGACCTAATTTTGTCTATTCTACTGTTCATACTTTCATTTTTTCCCCTCAGTTTGTTTTAAGAAAAGAGAAAAGAGCTGGAATTATTCCTGCTGACACCATAAAGCATAAGTGAGTGCTTCACTGGTGACTCCCATCAGAAGAGACAGCAGGAAGGCACATCAGTGATGCTGGAGGCATCAGAATGGCCCCTTCTAAATGCACACTGGGACCAGAATACAGAATTCCATCTTTGAAGTGCTTTGCACCTTTGGAAATTCCATGCTCTTAACAAAGATTTATTTCATAACTTTGAGGAGTTACACTATAGCCAGAAAAGTAGTGGAAGCTGGTAAAGTACAGTCAACACCAGCTGGGATTCTATTGCATTGCCAGAGTAAAAGGCTCATTCTCAGACACACATGGCCAAAAGAAACCCCTTCCTAGACAGTGTTCTTTCTGTCACACAAGACAGTGATGTGAGCCCATCTTGAGAACAAGCCCTGCTGCTAGGGGCAGTCCACCAGGACCCTGTTAGCTCACCAAGAAAGCATGAGACCTTCAGACTGTCCTTCCTCCTTTCGTAGGGCAAGTGGGATTGCAGAGGGGTGCAGCAGCTACACTCTCTTGGAAAAGCACAACAGACAGATTGTGGCTGACCAATCTACCCTATTAGATGTTTATACATCAACTTGTAATTTTTAGGAATTGGATGTATTTACTAGCAGTGCCTGGAAAAAACTTTTAGTACTGTTTATGAACTGCATATTTTTTAAAAAAATAGGTTTTTTCTTATTTCAACAGTCAACAGACTCAAGATTCTAAATTAATGATTTAGGCTACAGAAATTCTGAATACTTCTAGTTCTTTTAATACGTTAATTAATTCTAAAAGTTATTGGGAAAATATACACCAATTAACTCCTGGAACTGCAGTACGAACTCTCTATACAGGAGAAAAGGTGTGCTTGGCTCTACTAACTTATAAAAGTTCAAATGAGACACTTCCTGAGGACTGTGAACATGCTTAGTTTTGTAAGGGAACACAGGAGAAAACCAACCCAAAATGTGACAAATGCACTAGAGATAATTGCTTTCTGAAATCCAAATTGTTGAACACAATGAATTAACTAACAACTCCAGTATGTGGGGTGTCAAGGTTGATCATAAAATACAGAGAGAAAAAAAGCAACCTCAGAATTTTTTCTTTCAGAGTCTAAGAGACAGAAGAATATTGTTGCCCCCTAGGAACCCATAAAAACCACACCAAAACCAGATTATGCATAAATGGAGCAGCTAGCTAGGCAGTAACTGCTCCCTGAAAGCATAGAGACTGCATGCAGCTACCTTGCAAATCAGAATCAACTCAAAAAATATCTAATACTCAAATTGCCCAAACTGTGGCACATCCTGCGGCACATCCTGACATGGCTTTAAGGTGTTCGAAAACATCTGTTCTATGTCATTTTATTAAGGAAAACATCCTGATGCAAAACCTGAAGATCCAAGAAAAAGAACAGAAGAGGAAAAAACTCTCTTCTTCCTATATCAGTGAAAAAAAACTACTCAGACACTGGGATTTTAAAAGAGAAAAAGAGATGAATAAACAAAAAACCAACCAACCAAAAACCCAAACTAAAACAACAACAACAAAAAAACAACAAACCAAAACAAAAAACTACCAATGAATCCCCAGAAAAGTGTGACTTGGATCTGAAAAGTTCATGTATATATTGTGACTCTCAGCAGAAATCATTATTAAAAGTGCTATTCTGAAAGAAATGCAGATAAGTTAATGCAAATTAATTGGGCTCTTGTTCCAGCATAAAACAACACTACTGCATAATACTTTGTGTTAAGCTGATGATATAAATTGTGGATGGCAACCAATACAAGTCAACCTACACTAGCTGAAAACAAGGTAGTTTGTCACCCAAGCATGTGTCCTGTGTGAACTGTTAAATAAAATCAGACCTACTTTGCTAGCTGAAACTAGAAGAGTTTATGGTTTATTGAACCCACAAATCATGATCCACATGCCCCAATTCCATCATTACATTTCAAAAAGAATGATATGAGCTGACACTGCATAGGCAGGCAAGGTAAAGTTTCCCATATAAAGATAAATGCAGTGTGCAACATTTCCCTGCTAGAGTTCAATACATGAAATTACTGCAGTTATAATGGAATGAAATATTTGCTGTGACTGAAACAACTGGAGTATTTAGTCTCTGCCATAAGATTTCTTCTACTCTTCTATGGACTCCAAGGGCAGTAGAAAAATTATCATTTCCTGCTATTGTTGAGAGCATTTCTCAGTATCCTTGACTTATTTTCAATTAAGTAAGCCTGAACAGGTGGAATCCAATTTTCTTCCCTTCCATTTATTTAGTGAATTGCCCAGATTTGTTGCTATTCACTTTTATTTTCATACATTAGACTTTCTAAGCAGCAGGAATCTGAGATGAAAGTGGAATACATAAAAGTGACACACACTTTCATTCCCTTTTTAAGGCAACATAGCTAGCATATCCACGGCAGCAGTTAGCAAGGAATTACATTCATGAAATCCAGACCTGATTCATACTATAAGTCATTGATTTAGGTAATAAAACTGGTGATTTGACAATAAAGCTGACAGAGAGTTATAATGCAAAGCATGATTTCTTAAAAAGGGAATGAGTGTTCACTTTTTAGCAGGCAGTATCTCTGGTACACCACAGTCATCTTATGAGCTCAATGCAAAACAGATGTTGGAGATGGTACAAGATTTTTATGCCAATAAACTAATTATTTCTTCCTAGAGTCAATTAGCAAAGATGTAGTCCTGTCTGTATCTTGCCTCCAAGGCCCCACTCTTCCTCTTTTACAAACAATGTTCACTGCACAATGCAGTGCTTAGCCTTTGACTTCCCTTCTCATGGTACTCCCTCGTGCTGTGCTTACAGTAAAATACCAAAGCCAATGACATGCACTGGCAGAATGCCAATGCAAAATGAGTGAAGGGATGACTTTTACAGTGCACAGGAAAACACATTTAAGTCATTTAATATTAAAGGTTCTCCATGGCATTGGCAGCAAGATGATGTAATATCAAACCATCTCTGGGAACTGGTACCTGCTTGGAAAGGTTAGAAGAAGCTAAATGAATGCTAAATCATGCTCTCTTGAAAATACAACATTTTGTCCTGCTTTTAAATGTTTTAACAGAGATTGTCGGCAAGAAATGAGTGTCTCTGCTTTGCTAAATTTTCAGTTAGATTCAATTGTATTTTACTATAAGCCCCTAACTGGGCATCAGAACTCAGAAATCCTTGAGGATGTGCACAGCACCTGGACCATGAATTCTACGAAACTGAAGTCTTCTTTAAACAAGGTGAGTGAAGTGAAGTCCAGCTATTCATAATATTTTGGATAAAAAGGGCTGGTCACAAAGAAGAGAATGAAGAGTGACACAGAGATGGAAGATGAAAGACGGCTCGCCAACAAAAAAAGTTACAACTGTACAAAAGTTACAAGTTTGACAATCAGGTCAATGAAAACTATTGGCATTTAACTCAGGATTGGACTAGGACTGTGAGTTTGGCTGCACCAAGATTTGAGGGTTGATTTGGTACTACCCAAACCTAAAGCCAGAGGCTAAAGGAGAAGTAGGTGAACAATATTTTGCATTCGATGAACTCTAGAGGGGAAGAGTTTCCTTCAGCTTTGGAAATTATGTAAATTATTCGCTGAAAAACTGTTTTTTCAGTAGAAGCAACTCTTGCACAGTCCTGTTGCCTCAACTTGGGTCTGTTCTATTTATTATCTGTCACTACACTCCTAACCTACTGCAATAAATCTGTTTTCAGAGTGTCTCTTATTTTCATTAATAGATTATTTGCATTGGCCACCAATCCTTTAAAGAGTACAGTTATAATTTTTAATGGAAATGTAAACCTTCTGTGAAAAGTTCCCTGACAAGGAAAAAAAAAAAGAGTTAGCATAAAGATTGCATGCAAGAATTCATAATAGTGCAGTTACCATTTAACAACCCTGCTGCTCACTTGTGATGGTGTTTGGAATGAATTTTTACTTTTGGAGATAATTCAAAGAAAAAAAATCCAACTGAACAGTTATTAATGAAGACTTATCAATATGACATTCCAAAGCCTATTTTTTGCTCTGATTCAACTTCAAAGTATTACTTTTTTTATATAAATTTACATCATATTGAGACAGGTAGATTACATTTACACTGCTAACCAGGGTTTCATTTAACCAGCATTCCTTCCTGTGATACCAGTAAGAGCCAGCTTCAAACTTACTATTCTTCAGTAGAGGTGTTTTCTTGTGAGATATGTCTCTGACCTTCCATTAGCTCCAATGAAGAAGTAGTTGAAATTGAGTCAATTAATTACATTGAAATGTAGAAATTAAGCTTGTACAGATGAATAGTTAGAACAGCTCTTTCCATTTACAAGATCTCTAATAACTACAGTGTGAGCTTAGACAGCTACATATCTACATAACCTATAGTGTAAGTAATTGGAGATGAATCTCGTCACAAGAATATTTCAGGAAAATAATCTACATATATGGATGTGGAGCTGAGACAGTCACAAGAATAAAATGGGAATGATTTAGACATGGAATAATAGCTGTTTTACAATTGGTAAATTTGATGGCGTCAGGTCTCTAAAATGGCTCATTAAAATAAGTCCTGGACAGAAATAGACTTAGTCCTGTCAGCCTTCAGTGCAAAAATTCACTGATCATTTTCCCCCCTCTCTTAAAATCATATGGTAATTATATAGGATGGTACTTGTCGCTTTATATTTTGCCTTCTGATTTATGGTATTCCAGCAAGAATTTGAATAATTGGCTACAAACTGAAACACAAAAGGATCCATCTGAACACCAGGAAACACCTTTTATTTTCAGTCATGAGAGGCTGCCCAGGGAGATTATGGGCCACATATGGCTGCAGTATTTACACAGTAGGAAAAAGAAGTGAATTATTCCTGATGAGACAACTGAATTGAGGGAAACGGATCACAAAAAAACATATTGATGAGGGGAGCTTTATTAATAAGTCTGGTTTCCGTAATAGAACATCTATTATTATTAATAACTGGTAACCATTAACACTGGCCATTGAAATCTTTGTTCACACAGCTCACTCTTGCACTTGCACTCTCACTCACACTTTTCCACAGTACAGAACTGGGAGGCCAACGCCAGCTGTCTGCACAGAGACACAGGATCATAACAGCATACAGGGACTCCCAGGTGGTTGCCCAGGAAGTCCCTCAAAGGGTCCTTCACTTCATCACATGTATCCTGCAGCCTGGCCACATGTGGCAGCAGGACCTACTCTGGCCAAATAAACTGGATCATGGTTTGCTTCTCTTCTCTCAAAACACATTCTCCTCGTTTCTGTACTCTGTCTCACTTTAAAAAACTGAAGAAAAACAACTACTAACAAAAAATAAAAACTCCAGAAACAGTTTTCTTACACTTTGAAAGGCATCATTAATCCATTTTCTTCTGCTGCTGATCTCAAGCAATCGGCCTGCTTCATGCTTCCTAGTATAATCATGGCCTCAGGACTGGTTTCTCCCAACTCAATGCAGGGGCTTTAAAGAGTGTCTTAAAATATGTTGTTAAACCTACAGCTCCTTACAGACATCTCAAGATCAGAACATTAATGTTTTCCAAAGTAGCTCTCATCAGGAAACTAAAAGTACATTACCAATGAAATCCCAGCCCTGGTTTCCTGCAGTGTTGGATGCTGTACTGACAGCAGCAGCAGCACCCACCCTGCCTGAGTACAGAGACTTTATTGAGGCAGCATTTCCCAGCTCTTTGAGAGCTGTCATGGAGGACACCTATCATCTGAGGTAGGTGTACTGTAATTTGGACCCTGCGGAGTTCATCACAGCCTTACTGCCTCTTATTGAGCCAGGATTTCCCAGTGGACTACCACAGGTCTGCCATCCTCACCACATGTAGTAATCCAAATACTTTCAGGAAGGCATACGGTATCATCTACAGGCACACTTTTATGTATATATGTGCATTTTTGTAAAACAAGCATACAAATGAAAAAGTTTTTCAGAAAGATCAGCACAAACATTATTCATGCTTTCCCAGTGACTTCCACTTGTGAAGCTGGCTTAGCCATGGAAGAGGTGAAAGCACCTCTTTTACCTAATGCACTTTAATGTCTTAGCATATCCACAAATTTTTTTAAGCTCAAAAGCACTTTTGAAGTTATGTATGCCTGATCACTGAAAAACCAACATATTAAAAACGTAGAACCATTTAGGTTGAAAAAGATCCTAAATATCATCAAGTTCAACCATTAATCTAGCACTGCTAAGTCCACCACTAAAGCATGTCTCTAAGTGCCACATCTTCTCGTCTTTTAAACACCTCTGGGGATGGTGATTCCACCACTTTCCTGGGCAGCATGTTCAAATGCTTGACATCTCTTTTGGTGAAGAAAGTTTTCCTAATATTCAGTATAAACCTGCCCTGATGAAACCTGTTTGCTCATGCCCTATCACTTGTTTACTTGGGAGATGAGACCAACTTCCCCTCACTGCCAGCTCCTTTCAGGCAGCTGTAGAGAGCAACAAGGTTCTGTCTGAGCTTCAGTTTCCCCAGGTAAAAAAACTCCAATTCCCTCAGCTGCTCCTCATAGGACTTGTGCTTCAGACCCTTCACCAGCTCCATTGCCCTTCTCTAGACTTCCTCCAGCCTCTCAATGTCTCTCTTGCAGTGAGGGCCCAGAACTGTAAACAGCACTTGAGGTCTGGCCTTGCCAGTGATGAGTACAGGGGGAAAATCTCTGCCCTGGTCCTGCAGGCCACACTGTTGCTGGTACAGGCCAGGATGCTATTGGCCTTCTTTGGCCACCGGGGCACACTCTGGCTCATGTTCAGCTGCTGTCAGTCAGCACCCCCAGGTCCTTTTTCATAGGGCAGCTTTCCAGCCACTCTGCCCCCAGCCTGCAGCACGGCTGGGGTTGTTGTGATCCAAGGGCAGGACCTGGAAATTGTTCTTGCTCAATCTCACACAATTGGCCTCAGACTATGCATCCAACCTGTGTACATCCCTCTTTAAAGCCTTCCTACTCTACAGCAGATCAACACTCCCACCCAGCTTGGTGTGATCTGTAAACTTTGTAAGGGTGTACTCTATCTCCTTGCACAAGTCATTAATAAAGATATTAAACAGGACCAGCCCCACTACTGAGCCCTGAGGAACACCACTCATGACCAGCTGCCAGTTGGATGTAATTTCATTCACCACAACTCTCCAGGCCTGGCTATCCAGATAGATTTTTACCCAATGAACAGTGCACCATCCAAGCCATAAGGCTCCATTTTCTCCAAAAGAATGCGGTGGGAATGGTGTCAAAGGCTTTTTATTGTCCAGGTACCCAATATCCATGGAGGAGATCAAGTTGGTCAAGCAGGATCTGCCTTTCATAAACTCATGCTGGCTGGGCCCTGGTTGTCCTAGCCTCACGTTTTCTACCTTCCAGTCACTTGAGACCTCTCTGCTTAGCCAGGGCTGCTGATAATTAATGGAGAGTGGCCTGGTGAGTAATTCCAACAGTTCCCTCAGCACCCTTGAGTGAATCCTGTGGGGTAACATTTAGTGGATCTTAGAGAGATCCAGCAGCAGGCCTGAATCTTCCCAAGGAAAAACATTTTACTTTCTAAAGAGAACAGTTTTGTAGACATTTCATCTTCTGAGGAAAAGATTGATAGAAGTTTTGTAAGCATCTCTTGTTCTCAAAATAACAGGTGCTCTTCTTCACTTTAGTTTGTTATTTTCTGTGTGTGTTTTCAAAATATGCTCTCTCTATCTCATCCCATGGTGGTAGAGAAGCATTGTGTCATTTAGCCAATCCAGTAGCTGCTAGCGAAAGACCCTATAAAAAGGAATGGATTTTTGAAAAATAAAACCTTCTGAATTTTTAAAACTTAGACCCTTTTCTCTTCATTCTATGTGCCACAGTGACATGAATCCCATCCAGCCTCACAGACCTGAGAGTGTGTAAGTTGTATAGCAGGTCACCAACCATTTCCCCTTGGATTACGAGGGCTTCGTTCCATTCTCTGTATCTGTCTTCCAGTTCCAGAGTCTGGAATCTGAAGAACAACTGGTCTTACTGTTCAAGACTGAGGTAAAGAAGACATTAAGTACCTCAGCCTTTTCCTCATCCTTTGTCCTGGCATCCCATAATGGGACAGAGATTCTCCTTAACCCCCTTTTTGTTGCTGATGTATTTATAGAAATATTTTTATTGTCTTTTACATCAGTAGTCAGACTAAGTTCCAGTTGGGCTTTGGCCCTTCTAATTTTCTCCCTTCTTAACCTCATGACATCCTTATAGTATTCCTGAATTTTCTGCCCCTTCTTCCAAAGATCATAAACTTTCCAGTTTTTCCTGAGTTCCAGGAAAGGTTCTCTGTTCATCCAGGCCACTCTTCTTCCCCATCAACCTATCTTAAAACACATGGGGACAGCCAGACACCTAAAACTTTCTAAGTAGCTGTATTTCTAACTAATTTTTAAAGGACACTTTATTCTATTCCAGCCAGAAATGTAGTCTGACCATATACAGGATCTGTGGAGCTGCGGTTAGTACAGTACTGGTCTTGAGCTAATAACCTTAAGCATTAACTTTGGGCCAGAGGTGATTTCTGTTCTCCAACAGCAAGTGTAACTCTTTCCTGTTTGTCTGAATGATACCACAGAGAAAAACCACAGTTTCCAAATTCAGGAGATGGCTAACACAGGCAGCCATAAGCTATTTATACTTACTCAAAATCTAAAAATCATTGTTTGAGTTTCCATACCTGACAGCAAATAGATGGTAGAAATATGAGAGTCTATTTGAATCTGATCATTCATTCAATCACATTATCTTTCCATATGAAATGTTAAAACTTCAATGTATCATGGAGCATATGCATTCCATGACTCAGGAAGTAATGACTTAATATACATCGTGGTATGGTGATATCATGACTCTCAGAAATATCAAGCTATCAAATTTTCAAGACCAGAAAGCTTTTGGAAAAATTAAAAACATGCTAAATAAAATTTAAACTGTATATGTTATGTTGAGATATCTGTGAAACAGTCTGAAGAAACTCTAAAGGTAGACTCTGGGCAAATGAGGAGTCTCAAACAGAGGCTCCATAATACTACACAAAAAAAAAAAGGGGAAAAAAAAAAAAAAAAAAAAAAAAAAAAGAGGAAAAAAAAAAAAGAGAGAAAAAAAAAATCTGTTTCCTGAAAAGTGAACTTCAAGATAATATATCTGCTCAGTTTTATTGGCATTCCTTTCTAAATCTGCTTTCTCCCTAGAAATGCAAGAAATCCTGTGAAATTCAACTGTTTCACTTTATGCCACTAATCACATCAAATACTATGACATGTCTTTCAGAAGCTGCTTCTTAATTTCAAATTCTTTCAGTTTATCTCATTCTTTCTCTTCTGGAAATGCCTCCTCTTTCCCACTTTTCCTGATTTTTAGTGACTTCGTTTTTCCTTGAAAATTATAGAAATATAAGCTCTTGAATCAGAAGGCTTTTCTAAACAAAAGCTTATTTTCTCTCATTTTCAACTCAGCATCAGCTTCTCTTCCTATAACTCATGTGAGATTGCTTTCACATTTGTGTTCAGCTTGATCTGGACTTTCATATATCATTCTTTATTTTCTGATAACCAAGAGACAGTATTTTTTCATATTAATTCTCCCATCTTTTTTTTTCCTTTTATCAGATAAAACCAAGCAATTTTTCAAGCCTTTGATGCCCTGTCTGGTTTCAGAAAGACTAAATAACTATGTTTATACAATGACATATAAAGCACCAAGTTGAGCTTTATACGACAAAGCTGACTCAGTGATTTACTAAATATTAGGACAATTCTGGTTATACTAAACCAGCTGAGTCTTCTAAGGACTGTAGCTATGCAAAAGCTAAGGGGGAGGGGCAAAAATGCCAACCAAAGAAAGCAGCATCTTAAGTAGCTTGGGCTTGATGCAAACCAGCAACTGCATACCACACAGCCACTTGCTCACAGCCCCTCACCCTGGTGGGATAGGGTGGAGAATCAAAAGAAAATAGAACCCGTAGACTGAGACAAGATCAATTTAATGACAGAAATAAAGGAAGGGAGAGGAGTAAAATCCAAGAAAGACAAGTGATGTACAACACAATTGCACCTGCTGACCTATGCACTGATTGGTCCTGCCCATACAGCTCCCCCCAGTTTATGCACTGAGCATGATATTCTATGGTCTGGAATATCCCTTTATCTCTTTGGCCAGTTTGGGTCACCCATCCTGGCCATGCTCACTCACAGCTTTTTGTTCACTTGCTCACTGGCAGAATATGGGAAACTGAAAAGTCCTTGATTTAGGGTAAATACTATTAGCAACAACTAAAAATCAGTGTGTTATCAGTATAATTTTCAAACTAAATGCAAAACACAACAGCTAATAAGCTAATAAGAAGAAAATTAACTCTATCCCAGTTGAAACCAGGACAGTATCCACCTTTATTCCATATCATTTATGCCATGACCAGGTTGTACACTTTCCAGTACATCCTAGTTAACCATCATCACTCTTCTAGTCCCTTGTCCCTCTCCTCCACCTTTTTGGAGGCAAGGCTCCTCTACTATGGGTAGTAGGATTCTCCAATTTTTCTAAAAACATATTCAAATTCATTCCCATTGGGCCAGGAATATAAAGCTCTAGTAGTTGCCAGTGCACAGTGTATGTGCCCCAATGCCATCAAACCATAGATAGAACCCATTTGTATTTCTGGAGTGACAGGAGCTAACCGTAATGGAGGCTGAAATATGCCTGCCTGGGAACAAGTGGCAAAAGCCCTCCTGGGTGACTGGCCCAGAGACACTGTGCATCCATGATCAGGTGTGGTTCATGCCTCATTCACTGAACAATGGCCAATCTGAAGTGGTAACTTAGGAAAGTTGTCAATGTTTTCAGTGACAAACACCAGACTTTCATCAAAAATGCCTGCAAGACACCCTTTAATTTCATAGAGGTAAGAATTGAACTGAATTCAGAAGGAAAATACCATGAAACAGGAGAAGGGATTTCATGGGGAAAGGTTTGTGATAATGTAATTAAAATCTCTATGCACAAGGGAATGAAGTAAAGGCAGAATTGGCTTTTGCCTACAGGCATTTTCAGATTTGATTGCTTCACTTCATTGGTTTAGCATTCTTTCAACACAGTTTTGTGCTTTCAACATTGTTCAAGTGGAATATAACCAGAGGAGAAAAGTTATTTCATGTTATAACTCACTGGAGTCAGTGGAATTATTCTGGTACAGAGTATGGCCCATCATCAAAAGTATTTGATTTTTTGGATTTTAAATATTCAATTATTAGATGAGATAACAGCTATTTATTCATAACCTAAATCCTAGGTATGATTCTTCTGAACCTTATTGTAAAATACATGAATGTACAGTTAAAACAAAGTGAACAGGTCAATTACCATCTCTAAATCCAGGATACATAACTGAACTACAATTCTGAACCCTGGCATGCAAATAGGCAAGCAGCCAAATTGTTCTGGGTCTCTTTCACTTTGACTAACTTTGGCTTTGAAAAACTTTTCTAAAAAACTTTTTTTCTAAAAATCTTTTTTCTCTGGAATAGACTCAGTTTTGAAAAATCAGCATTTTCAAATGGAAGACAAAAAATTATCAGACAATTTTTAAAATTACTGTGTTAGAATCCAAGTCTGGTCTGCAGTGTGCAATTTCTAAATGACAAAGATTTCCTATCATATTGTACCATTTCTACATAATATATTTTCTAGAGTTTACTTTAACAAAATCTGTAACAATAGGAAGGTTGCATTTATTTACTTTTTTTTAAAAACCAGCTTTGATACAGAATTAGATCTGCCTCCAAAATTAACTGGTTGAACTTTGTAGAAACAACAGTTATCCATCTGGGTATATTATGAATATGAACCTCAATGCAACATTAGTATTTATATCATGAGAGCCATAAAAAAAAAAACAACAAAACCTTCACAACCCTCTAAATTCACAACCTCACAACTCTGGAGATTACCCATAAATAAAGTAAAATAAATCATGCAACTTAGAAAACTCAAAATCCCCTCCAGTAATATATGTTTCTAATTGCAATCTTCATTTGCCTTGGTAGCATTGCTTTGTCAGTTTATTTTATCGCATGCCTGTCAGGAACTTTGATATTAAAAAAAAAAGGAGAAAACAAAGGCAAGAAAAGCAGTCTGAACAAATTCTGTTCTACTTAGCATTTATCCTGAGCCAATTGAATATTGTGAGAGGATTGTGTTAGAAAAACAATAAGATACATAATTTTTAATACTATTGCTTAAAAAGTAAGATACAATTGTTTTCATGCAGTTATTATCAATGTGAAAAGGGAGCTGTTTTCTGTGTCCTACAGATTTTGCAGTGATTTAGTTGTTAGAAGAACTATTTCACTGACAGAAAGTGGAGAGGATAATATCTATCTTTCATATTTCTTAGTTTAATTGTCTTACTGCAACTGAATGTGACACACAGTGTAAGAAAGTCTAATTATGAGAGAAAACTGAAGTCAGCAGCCTCAGGCAAGACAGTTTCTTAGAACTGGCTTTATAATCTCAGAAGAGATACCATTAAATGAATTTTGATTTTTTACCTTTTTCTTTCTTTTCTGATACAGCACTACAAAACATATTTTTGAAGTCCATCTGTATTCTTAGCAAAAATTTACAGCTTTCTAAACCATGAACAGATTTTTTAGAAATTCAAGCAGCCTTTTACCCAAATTTATTGCATAGTGTCAAGAATTTTCTAACATTGAGAAGTTTCTGAATGTGATTGAAGGTGTCCCCATCAAATCCACCCTACGTTTCTTCAGTAGGTTCAGCTCTGTACTAAGACAAACAAACAGAATAGGTTCTAAGCCATTAAAGCAGCAAAAGTGAAGTATCCCTAGAGGACCCAAAGACATGAACTGTCTGTCCTCACATTTCTTTTTACATTGCACTTCTACTGATCCTTCTCCCTGTGAGGTCTTGGCCTCTTCATCTTCTCCTTACACATTATATATATAAAATATACTTCTTTTCTCATTGAAGAGATGTTGGACATTGACAACCCATCATGCCTCCTCACCCACCCTTTGCTCTGAGGGCAGCCATCCAGAGAGGGCAGCAGGATGTTACAGCAATGTGAGGGGC
>VZTN01021323.1:1257-55926 GCA_013400515.1 Erpornis zantholeuca | reverse complement strand
AATGAAAGCATCACTGCCATTCATAATATACAGAGGTCAAGTATATAAATGGATCTTTGCATCTGGTTTGATGCATATTCTATATCTGATGTGCTGTCTCCTCAGAGAAGAGAAAAAATAATCAGGCATCACAAAACAGAGTCCTCAACCCTTCTGATTACATGCCAAGGGATTAACTTCATTTAACTAAATATTTTATTACAGTTTTCCTTAGACACGAAATCTGAAAAGTTCACATCAAAAACTTGAAAATATGGAGAGGTTGTGCAAATATTTTGCAAGTTGTGCAAACTTTATCCCTGACCCACAAACTAGATGTTAAAAAAAAAAAAAAAAGAAAAAAAGGGGAGAATAATATGTTTAATCTTTGCTTTAAATTTTCTCACTAATAAACTTATACCACATTGGCCAAAAGTAAAACTGTATGATCAATAACATAAAATCCTTCAAAATGCCGGTATCACATGAATCACCATTAGTATCATTAATACATATTATATCAAACCCTAACTGTGAGGACAGTTTTCACAATGATATCTGGTAATTTGCTGCATAGTACTTAAAGTAGGTGCTGGAATTAAAAATAGCTTTAAAAAATAAAATCGAAATTTTGCATTACATTCACCAATGCCCACATTGAAAGAGTTCTCAGAGTCTCAAGTAAAAAATAAATAATTTTCTGTACAAAGACATAGGAAAAGTTTGCCTTTCTATATTTTTGCTGCACATTAAAGTAGCCTTTTGCAATACAATGTACAAGGGCAACAATTAAAGATTCGGAACGGCCAAAGAAAGGAGTTCAGCAGCACTGGCCCATTCCCAGCTCTACTACTGCTCTGCTGAGTAACTTCAGGAAATTTCCTTAACAACCATGTCTGCATGTAGCCTATGAAAAATTAGCTCTTTAGTATATGCTGTTTGTTTAGTCTCCTTCTATAACCAACAGAGAAAAACACATTTCCAGGGGGTGATTTATGCCACCTGAAGACAGGTATGAAAACAGACTAATGCTAGTGCACAACTCTGGAAAACTTGTGGTTCAAATGCTAATACATATTTATAAGTAGATAGAGGACAAAAAGGGAGTTCTTAGTTATAGATAATTTTTCCTTTTAGTTCGAAGTCTTTTTAATGACTTTCTATATTTGGCTCTGCACTGAGTGTGTTTTTTCTGGCCTAGCTGAGCGGAACCCAGGGTAACTAGAGACAGGTACCTGGAGCAGCAGACTCCCACATTTCTGCTATGGCATAAAAATATTGCTCTTTGGTAGCTGTAGCTTGTAGGACATGTAGGAATATTTATTTCACAAATTCTATTAAATTATCTCGATCTTGTGGAGAATGGACAAGGCATTAAGAGATTACAAAGGGAAAACAGAGTTTAAAACTTTAAAGTGAAGAGGTAGGGAACAGAGGCTGACTAGTCATAAAACTGCAGAAATCAGAAATTGTGGTGAAAGGAAAAAATTTAAAACAAGGAACAGCATATAAGCACTTGGAAGAACACAAGGAAAGGAGTGACAGGCTACATTTTGTCTGTCTAGAGTTGAATGATTTCTTCTTATGTCAGAATAGAAAGTCTTATACATGAGGACAAATCTTAGGTGTCTATTAATTGAATTTCTTATATCTTCTGACACTGGCCAAGATTACATGGTCAGCAATGTCACAGACAATGTGAAGTACACATTCTAGATGAAATTACTTTAAATTGAACTGATGGAAAGTAAAAAACTTGTATCTTAACCAGTCATTAGCAGTTGAAATTGCAGAATCATCAAAGCTAGAAGAGAGCTTCAAGATAATCCAGTTCAACCATCAATCCAGCACCACCAGAATCACCCCTAGACCCTATCCCTAAGTGCCACATCCAGACACCTCTTGAACCTTCCAGAGACAGTGACTCCACCACCTCACTGGGAAACTTGTTCAAATGTCTGACCACTCTTTCAGTGAAATTTTTTTCTGATATGTCATCTGAACCTCCGCTGGTGCAAGTTAAGGCTAGTTCCTTATGTTATGTTAAATGGGGTGTCCCCACTCAATGCCGATGAATAAGTAATGGCAATTTGGGGCTTTTTTTGATCAGATGGGACTGACTGGGTATGTCACTGGGACAGCATGAGGGCAGGCTTACAATTATCTTGTAAAACAATTTGTAAAACTAAACAAATGTCTTAAAGAAAAAAATGAACAAAATGGGATTGGATTTGGTAAGGACAAGTACAAGATAATAAACTCAGCAGGGAAAAATTAATTGGGAGATACCAGCTGGAGGAAAAATTGTCATGTGTCTGTTCTACACAAGAGTTAACCACTGTTACAGTTTAGCACACTTTAAGTAGACAATATCATGCTATTTGTGGAAAGAAATATAGTGGGACATATAAGCAAGGGCAGAAGCTGCAAGGCATGGAAAGTTGTTCTCTTTTCACATGCAGCACAGGTTAGGGCCTCAGCTACCTGCAGATTTGACAGGAGAGAGTGTGCAGAGAGACATTGATCAGAACTCTGGGATACATGACCTATGAGAAAAGACTGAAAGAGTATTTGCTTGTAAGTCTAACAGATACAAGACCAACAGGATACAGTATCTGTCTTCAAATGTGGAATTCCGAAACAGGGAAGACTTGGGTCAAACACTAGGTGGAATTTCTGGCAGCAAGGATAGTGAAGCAGAGGAGCAGAACTGATGGTGCTATTATGGCCTTTCCATTACTGGAAGCATTGAAAAACCACTTAGATCAAACATCTGTTCAGCATCACCAATCCTGCAAGTGCAGGAGATAGACTGGCTGTTCTGTGCTGTTCTTTTCTTGGCCTATTTTCCTGAAAGCTTATGTTCTGTTTATTATAGGGATCTACTGGTAATATTGTGAATTAATTTTAGATCAGTCCTTGTCAGTCAGTGAAAAGTAGATCTATACATTTTCTGCTCTGACAACATCAGAGGAATCTTAAAGCAATACAAATAGATTAAAAAGAAAAGTAAGTTCAAAAGGTTACGTAAAGCTCTTATGAAGGAATATTTCATGATACTTAATAGAATACATATTCACACAGTTCTTGTGCCAATTCAGGTTAGACCAAACTGAAAGAAATGAGCGGAAATGGAAAATTGAATATTACAACTAAGAGCAATAAAGAATTGTGGCAAACACGATGACAAATAATAAAACCTAAATTAAGAGTTTACATAGTTTAAAAAAAAACCCATAAAATCTTCTCTTACAGACTGCTGTATTATGCCTTCTTGAAACTCCCTATTAAAGTCAAAGCAATTAAAACTGAAAGCAGTGCTGGACAGAAACCTTACTAGCATCACAAAAGCAATGGACATAAATAAAGCTCTATATAGATGCTCTTTTACATTTTCTTTCATAAGTTTATACCTTTCTCTACAAGAGAAGTTCAATCTATCCCTTGTTTATATACAGGCTGTAGAAATAAAGGCCCAATTTGCTCTTTCATTGGTATTGTGATAAGCATCTACTAACTTAATAATTTTGTTTCTAAACACATCACTGTTGTTATTTTTAATTCTGAAAGTTTCACTCTTCTCAAATAATGTAACTGACTTACTAGAAATCTCCAGTCTTAGTGAAGCTTGGAAATGCTACAGGTAGTAACCTTCACAAGGGTCAACAGCAAAGTACTTATTAAGTAGTCCTTTGTTCGGTGTACCAGAAACAAAGGAAGTGCAAAGATCAGGAGGACAAATGCTGTAATAAGAACTTAGATACAATGTGAGTTTTTTTCTTGTCTGCATGAGAGTTGTGCCTGGGTACTATCCTTTGGAAATATTTAAGCAACCCCGAACACAAGTGATAAGAATGGCATCAGAACTGCCGGGAGACAGGAAGATTTTAAGAAATCAGGAGTATACACTTCCCCTCTGCCCCAGAATTCTAGCGCAGCAGAGGGAGAGAATATCCCCTAGCATTCAGGGATGCAAACCCACAGAAAATACTAGCTTAACACTTGATTACTTTTAATTTTCTTAAGAAGTACAAAAGGAAGGAGAATGAAGGAAATACTCCTGAGGACTATTTTCTGTAAATGCAACAATCCTACTTCCCTTCTTGTCTCAGTTAATACCACTGAGCTATGAATTCAAACATTGTTCATAAAGTTTACATGTCCAGTTAGCCATATTTCACCAGTGTCTTACTGCTGCTATGAAAGCATATGAAAATTGTGACGATACTTCTGGCTGGAAAAGACTTTGAAACTGCCTCTAGCAACAATAGAAACTGTGTGAACAGCTCATATAAAACCTGTGCTCAAGTGTGTAAAAAGTAACAGAAATTCATTTTATTTTTAGCTAAACCAGAACAACACAACAGGGACACAGTAACTGTGAGGTTGTGAGGCTTTAGCTTTGTTTTGAAACCTAGCATAGGACTGGCAGGAGCAGTAAGTAAACACATTAGATATATCATTCTTA
The DNA here is from genome assembly GCA_013400515.1 of Erpornis zantholeuca. NCBI lineage: Eukaryota > Metazoa > Chordata > Aves > Passeriformes > Timaliidae > Erpornis > Erpornis zantholeuca. Next base: position 51,479 of record VZTN01021323.1, on the reverse strand, counting down.
ACTATAAGGGATGAAACATTGGGTGTATGGCAATTTGTGGGACTGCAGATCATGACACAGAAATTTTAAAAGTATAAAAAGAAATCACTTGAATAGAGATCATTGTGGTAATCAGTTTAACTTTGGTTTTCTCTGAGGACCAGTTTCTCTGAGGACTCATGAACTACAGTACATGAATGTTTATTCTTGTTATAGAATAACACTATAACACTACTATACTTGTTATAGTAGTGCCATTCACTCCAGTGTCTTTCTCCTGCAGTTCTTAATCTGTGGTCTGAAAGCCAAACACCGAATGGCTCTCTAATTTACACATAATGAATCACTGCTCTGAAAGTAAGCACCATCATGTCAACAGGGAGGAAAAATCTTTCTGTCTTCAGTGACACAGGCTGCTCTGTTTTATATATATCACAGAAACTTTGAAAAGCTAAATTTGAATCAGAAGTTGGGAATATTATAATATACTCATAATAAGACAACCTAGGATTGTCTTAGAAATGTCAGTGTAGGGATTACATAAAAAGCAACATAGTATGATTTCAAATTCCAACACCTGGTTCCCAAACCGGCTTCTGAACTTTCCTAAAAAAATAATTTGTTTGGCAGTGGCACACAACATGTATTTTATTTATTTACTTTATTTGTGTTACATTCTTTCAACAGTCTGTGGTTGGACAGTCCAGAAAGCCCTTGTTTGCCTTCTCCTAGTGGCTGCACCTTCCTTTGGGTGAAGCGTGCAGAGGAAGGGCAGGGCTGATCCTCCCCAAGGGAGTGCAGGAATGTTTTCTATGAGAGAGAAGTCTCCAGCATGGGGCCAGAGGCTGAGAGCAGCAAACAGAGCCAATGCCACAGGCCAGGGTGCCTGTTTCCTAATGCTAAAGAAGGGATTGAATGAAACTTGCAGTAGTCAACTGTGGGCTCCGTGTGCTGGGACCAAGATGGGAAGAAAGGATCCCTACCACATGCAAGGACATGGAGACAGGAGGAAATCAGTGGACAAGCACCATTTGGTTTAGTCAGTCATTCTGACATTTTTCTATTTTCAATGTTATCTGCTAAAAGAAAGCTGGCTTTAGGACATGAAGGCCCTTGACAGCCATTCTGAGGTGCTATTAAAGGTGTAGAACAGGTCATGAGGTAGACAGCAAGACTCAGAATTTCCGCTATTTCCGTCAGATTTTTGATATAACTTTCTTATGAAAAATTTCTTGAAGAATGACAAGATTATGCATACCTAGGTAAAACAACTGCTTTGTACCAGCAATTTTCTTTACAAGATAGCATTCAGCAAAAGAAATTTGGTGTACAAAATATTGCTTTAGTCCATGTCCCTCTACTTAAAACTCTGTTCTTACTCTTAAAAGACATTTTGTTTCGGGTTTTGTGATTTATATATATTCTTGATTTTACAATTTTTTTCTGCTATAAATATGCTCCCTTAATGCAAAGAAAGATATTATGTTATCGGTCATGTGGTGTATTCTTTATGGAAGTTCTGGCATTGTCTACTAATCCTAGATGTATAGATTTAAGTATTATATATTGGCAGCTGATTACTACACTTGGAAAATAAAATAAGATTCCTACATAAATGGTTAACAAAATAAAGTTTGGTAACAACTCCAGCAATATGAGCTTCCAAATACTGTGTTTAGAGGCCAGGTTTGCAGACAGTGCACATTGTCAGAGACTTTGGAAGTCATTAGAACTTTTATGGTAACCTGGTCCTAAGCATTTATACATAAACTGTTCATATATAAGAACACTCCAAACTCTCAAACACTTGTGGAAAAGTTTTGAGACAAGAATTTCAAATGCATTGAAAAACACTTACAAACTTCTCACATAACAAGAACTTCAACTTCCTCACACATGCAGAATTAAGAAAGACCAGCCTGAGGACCAAATACTTGAATCCTTTAGCATCAGGGAAGGGACATAAGGAAAAGTAGAGGCAAAGTCTGGATTTCCTTCTACCACAATCAAAGCAAGTGTGATGAAAACTGAGGGGAAACCAAAAGAAAGAAGAGCCTTTCCAATCAAAAATGTCAGTGCCAGCAGAGCTCAAAGAACACATAGAAATGGAGGCTAAGCCAAATGAAGATTTCTAATATATAGAAGGCCCAGTACAGAATGAGCAATGAGACAGAATAGAACTAGCTATATTTCTTCCAGAATAAATCACCCAATGGCAGGAAGGTCCATCTGATGACAGGAAGTTTCTCACTGCTAGTTTCAGGGTTTACTGCCAATATTAATTTTAATTTAGCATTTAAGTAACTTTACACTTCTTTCCCCCAGGCTAAAAACTGAATCTGAACAGTTGGTATATTTGAAGAGCCCAGAAAAATGACTAAGTTAAATCTGATATTTATTGTAATTTAATTTGATTTTATTTCTAGTACTCTTTATAAATAATCACAGTAAAAATATCAATATTTGTTAATGGAATTCATATTTTTAGCCTATTAGTAAAAATAAAAATACTTTTATTCATAAATATTTTATGAATATTTAGCGTCTTCTTGGTACCAGGAATTACAAAAGATTTCTACCAGTTTGTGATGGAACTGTAGAAATTTGGAAATAATTCTAAGCAAAGTGAGGTGTGAAATGAAAACTGAGAAACCCAAAGAAATCTAAGCAGATATTTAAATTTATCTTATACACTTGAGAAGCCAATGTAGCATAATAATAATGGTTAAAAAAAAGAAATAAAATACAAAATTGAGGAAATAATAGGAACAACTGGATATTACTAGGCATGATATAAGCTCCCTAGGAGGGAAAAGAACAGAGAACACAGCTTTTTCTGGCTTGAGTGGGGGAGAGTATGCACTTCTCCACCAGGTATTTTATTCAGTGCAGTAGGATACAAATTTAAAACAAATGTTGCTCTGATCAAGCAGAAAAACTCAAAGGTCCAGAAGCAACACTCTGCTTTGTTGCCTCCTACTGATGTTTGTGTGCCATGAACTTGCACTTTGAACTGGCTCTGTCCTTCTTAAACCATTTGCAAGAGAGCACAGAAGCCAGTGTAGCAGCTATACCTGACACTGATGAAGGAGGCATGGCCATACAGGCAATCAAAGCGGTAATGTTATTTCATTTTTTTTACCCTACTGCAGAAAACTACAGGAGTGCAACAGGTTCTGAGAAATGTATCAGAAAACTGAACATGTCCTGCCACCTCGTCACAAACTGAGAAAGTGCACAGTAGCTGTCAAAAGACATGGTAAATTAAATCATCCATTAGCTTCTGCCTGATCCGTCACTTGCAAAGGATCTTACAAGCGAACACTCAAATGTTGAATAACAAAGTAAAGAACAAGAGCGAGGTCTTTTGATGTGCACAGTATTTTTCCTACCAAATTTTAATAAAGCCTCTGACAATTTAAATTACTACAGGTGATTTCAGTTTAAATCAAGAGTCTTCCAAGTAAATGCATATAAAGCACTAATCTGTCAGAATGAGGTTAAAGAGGATAAAAATCCTACAACTGCATTTTAAATTACTAATTAGAACTATTGCAGCTGTTCTTTTTGCTAACCATTAAACTATAAAGATATGAAGACAATGAAAGGAGAATGACCTTCTATATGTCAAAGAATATTGCTGAAGGCATCTGGAGCTAATGGGCCTGTGCTTGCTCGTGCAGAAAGAGTAAATAGGTTTATTAGCTTACTCAGCTGGAAAATGCTTAACAGCTACTGGTCATCTGATAACAAATTTAATTCATAGTTCATTTAGCTACAAAAGGAACTGATTTTTTTATGCTGTTATTCAAATGTCCTGAAACATAATCTGTATCCAGAGGGGGTAAGACAGACTCATGAACCCTAAAACAAAATGGTTTCTACTCATTCTGCCCTAGTTTGCATCCTGCACCACTGCATGTGAGGTTCTTAACATTTCAGGATTGGTTTCTTAGAAAATCATGTAGCTAGAGATAAAAAATTGAAAAATGGAAAACTTCTTGAAACCTCTATCAGCCTTGTTACCACTACATAGATTCCCTAGTTGTAAGATGTGCCTAAAAAAATATTTTTTAAAACATGTACTTTGTAAAAAATTTAATGCAACGGTTTTGTTCTCAAAAAATATTTTGGGTTTGATTTGGATCAGATTCTTCTTTTATTATATTTTATTATATTTAACTACTGTCCTTATGTTAACAATCTTGTAATAGATGTGAAATCAAGAAAGGGTCAACCTACAAACATTTGCCTGCAGCTGCCTCAGTGAGCCCTTCCCAGTCACTGATCTGGCAGTTTTTCCCACTCACTAAGGAAAGATCTACAGCTAACACTTGCAAGAAAGGGGAAATGAACATGCGGGTCCAGCTCAAAAAATCAGTACTACAAGTTCACCTGTCTTGGTTTGCTACCTATAGAAACTTAGTCAGTGGCAAANTATCCAGAGGGGGTAAGACAGACTCATGAACCCTAAAACAAAATGGTTTCTACTCATTCTGCCCTAGTTTGCATCCTGCACCACTGCATGTGAGGTTCTTAACATTTCAGGATTGGTTTCTTAGAAAATCATGTAGCTAGAGATAAAAAATTGAAAAATGGAAAACTTCTTGAAACCTCTATCAGCCTTGTTACCACTACATAGATTCCCTAGTTGTAAGATGTGCCTAAAAAAATATTTTTTAAAACATGTACTTTGTAAAAAATTTAATGCAACGGTTTTGTTCTCAAAAAATATTTTGGGTTTGATTTGGATCAGATTCTTCTTTTATTATATTTTATTATATTTAACTACTGTCCTTATGTTAACAATCTTGTAATAGATGTGAAATCAAGAAAGGGTCAACCTACAAACATTTGCCTGCAGCTGCCTCAGTGAGCCCTTCCCAGTCACTGATCTGGCAGTTTTTCCCACTCACTAAGGAAAGATCTACAGCTAACACTTGCAAGAAAGGGGAAATGAACATGCGGGTCCAGCTCAAAAAATCAGTACTACAAGTTCACCTGTCTTGGTTTGCTACCTATAGAAACTTAGTCAGTGGCAAAGATTAAAGCAAATGGAGAAGCTCTGGATAACCTAAGATCAAATATAACCACACTATCAAGCTGCAACAAAATGTCTACATAAGGAAGACAACTAAAATGTAAAAATAAATAGGATGATAGCAGAGTACAGCACATATTTTTCATGTCAAGAAGGAAGGGGGAGAAAAAAAGAAAGAAGATTCTACTCTTAATGAAGCCACAAGGTAATTTTTTTCTCCTGGATTTTTTTCAGACATCCATTTTTAAGCCAGGTTTCATTTCTTCCCATGGTATTGTAAACGTTGTTTTATTCCAGTGATAATTTTATCTATTATGATTTATTTCTTATATACACTTCTTACTGTCAAACATTCCATAGAAAAGGTATTAAAAAATAGCATTATTTTTACTAAATTTCTGGAATAAAATAATTAATTCTGTGGCCTGAATTATTGTTAGTATTTGTAGTTGCCGAATATTCTGAAAGATGAACAATAATTCTTGTATGTCTGAAACCATCAGAAAATTTCCTGTTCTTAAAACACAGAAATGAAAAGCAATTTTGTTGAATGAAACATCTGCTGCTATAACAAGAATTTTTAGAATATATTTATGTCTTATTTATCATAAGTTAACATGATTGAAGAAAAGTCCTTAAATTTCTTTGCAAAACTGTGTGGAAAATGTTACACTGATAAATTAAGCTGAGAGGTTTGATTAAAATCTGTGTTCAGCTCTACATCTTCAGGTATCTACAGTGTTGAAACATGGTGTAGTAGAAAAGGCATTCTGTTCAATTGGCATTCTGTTCAACACAGCTTGATCTTCAAACAGTGAAAAAGAGCTGTGGTGTTTTCTGGTTTAGTTCAGAATAAATATAACATCAGTCTGACAGTGTGAGCACTTTAGGCAGGTTATGAGGGTGTGAACCCAATTACCACAGCCATATTTCCCTTGGTGAAGTCAGTTAACCCACATATCACGGTCACTTAGGATGTTCTTTACTCCTCACTCAAAAACTAGCATGATGCTTTTCTATGACAGTGTTCTCTTTACACATTAAATGGATGTATGCATGGGTGTTTTCTTCATAAACTGTTGCAGTAGTAATTCTTCAGAAGAAATTAAATGTTCAGACTACAGCAGAGTCTTTTATATGCTTTTAGAGATGTCTTGTGGCTCAGGGAGGTTTTGTGTGCAGACTTCCAGATTTAAACGCCCACATGACAAACACAGTTTATATGTGAATCACACACTGCAGGAGAAAAAGCTCATCAGATTTCTAAAAAGGATTGTATTTTTGTAAAAGAGATGCATTAGTCCTAAAATATCAGCGGAGGACAGTAATAAATATATCCTATTTGCACACATTGCATTGCTGCAGCTACACACATTGCTTAAGTCAGTCTATGCTCCTGCATTTGTTTTTCCTATTAACTGTCTGTAAGTAAATGGCTTCCCACCTGAGGAATCTATAGGTAAGAGGAAAGAGCAGATTACAAGTGGTAGATAAACCTCTGATTTATTGAATTAGGACTGCTGTTCTTATTGAAAAAAAAAAAACCTTTCTGATTTATAAGAACTAAAGCTCTTTTTAAGCAGTGCTGTGCAGGTGTAGTGTAAGGAAAAGTCACTCTTACAAATAGCATTGCTCTTTGTAAGACATCAGAGGGAAAACGTTAGAGAAATCAAGAAGAATTAGCAGTGAGTTAGAAGTTTCCACTATCTAGTGGAAACCTCGTCTCTTACAAGCTCTGCTAAGGTAATGAAAAGTTCAATGTAAAATGGGTACCAGCTCATGGAGGAGAGATGAATGATGAGGGAATTCAAGCAAGTGGAGAGGTGAGAAAAGAAAAAAGAAGGGGAAACTTCTCTGAACATGATGAAAAGGGGAAAAAGAGAAGAAAAGGCAAGCCAAAGAAGGAAGAAAGGTCATAACAAATTCTGTTTATTTTCTCTTGGAGAAAAATCAGCAAGACTAAAGAGATAGAGGTGGAAGCTTTAAGAAGTAATTCAATAGAATAAAGGTTACTGGAACTGTGGGTATGGCATTCATTTGTGCTGAAGATGTAGAGCTACTGCATTCACATACATTTGATCATAGAAGTTATAAAGTAATAAAATCTTTTTCTTGCTCTTTTATCCTACCTAGAAATGTGTTTGTGTAAGGTACTCTTTTCTGGTTTCTCACCTTTAGGTTTATATATCCTGGAAAATATTTTCTGGGTTTTTCTTTTTATTTCTCCCCCTACCCCCATCACCTTGAAAGCCTGAAGATGCAGAAAATCATTCTGATGTAGGAGTATCACATCTTATAAACAAGCTGAGCATGCAGTGGTCCTTTTCAACTCCCCAATATGTTCTCTAAATAAACTTTGGAAAAAGATGAATTAGGTGAACACAGAAGCTGAGTAACTATCCTAGGACAGGTACTACTGGTAACAGTTTGGTTTTCTGGAATTTTTAATAGATAAATGACCAAACCCAAACATATTCTAGGTAGCTTGCTTGTCTTAGTTCACTCTCTTCCATGGTATTAGAGTATTAACATTTTAGTCTGATATGAGTATGTATTTGTGGGAATTTAATCTTTCTGTGAGGCTAAACACTGAGGGGCAATAATAACTATTAGCTAAATATTTTGCAATATTTTATTACTCAAGGACCATATTATTGCCAAAAACAAAATCCTGTCTCCCCCCAAAAAATGGAAAACAAAACCCTAGGCATTTTAGCTTTGGCACTATTTATTTACCAATACAATGAACTGTATGATTCTAAAAACTTCAGCTCTTAACAAAAAAATCTACAGTAGAAAACCAAACTAAGATATTTTAGCTTTGGCACAGTGTATTTATTGATCAATAAGCTGAATTGTTCTTAGAGGTTTTCTTAAGAATTTCATCACATCTTAACTTTTTTCCTTGTGGTAAAACATTTTCCTGTCTCCATTAAAGTCTCTGAAGTCCAAGGTATTTTATATCAAACCACTGATGAGTTATAAGCCATTGTTCAACAAAATGGTCCATGAAAACAGGTAGACAACAAAATCTTAGTCATTTATACCTAGTGAGCTTGTTTTCGGAACAAACCTTTTTTTTTGTTAGAGTAAGAAAATAAGTCTCCTGATCACAGTCAGCCAGGAACTAAATATCTTAAATAATATCTCCCACAGCTTTCAAAACATAAAAAACAAAACTAAAACCCAAGTGGCACTGTTCTTCTGAAGATTATGAAATTATGAAAATAAAACCATGCAATATTACCATAAAGAAGGAAATTTCCAGAATATAATGGCCAGTCACAACTGGCTAGACAAATGAACACTGAAAGGTATGAAAGAGCATACTGGTTTTTTATCAACAAGCAACATTTTGCTGGACTAATTTCACAAATGCTGTCCTGCCAATATATGCCACCAGTTTTTGTCAAACTGAAAAAAAATTTACGTTAAAACTCCTAATATTTAAGAATGCTTTCTCTGCCAAAGAAGAAGAAAGTACAGAGAGTCATTAATGCCTCACATAACAGAACTTTTAAAAGATGGACACTGAAAACATACTATTGACAAAGGTATCATTTTAAAATCTGAATATGGCTAATCCGGTACATACTGTATCAGAGGAAAGGAAGGCAGAGCTGTGTCTAATGTTATTTTGCCACATCCTGCAAAAATATCTTCCTTTCACCTAAAAAGAACTACTTAGTTGAACAACACTTTGTGTAAGAATAAAAAAAATGTGAGAACATCGAGGTTTTTAAAGTCTATATGGTATCTTATATATCATATCTAGAAAACAGAATTCTCTGGATTTAATATAAATGCTAAAATACAGTCAATATAGTACTAGTTGTTGTAATGACTACTGTAACACAGCCACATTTTTAAGTAAACAGTAAAGCCTGCTCTACCTCTGCCTGTAACTATTGATTCTAGCTATCCAAGGATTATTGATGTCTATTAATAATTTTAAATTTACGAAATCAGAATGGTTTTATGTTATAATCAAAGGTAATGCTCTGTTCACGATGCCCTAACATTTCTTAAGATTGATGACAGTCTGGTTATATAAAAGTAACACAAGAAATTTAGGAAATTGTCAGAAAAAAACATCCATTGATATTTGGAGACTGTTTTTGGTACTTTCTCTTCATCAAAAATGAATGTTAGTTCTATTATATATTTTCTTGTTTGTGTCAGAGAAAGAGAAAAATACAAAAATGTATTTTTACAATAGAACTATACCTATTGTGGGTTGCTTCCTGATCGAGCAATCATGTTAGCATGTTACTTGTGTAGACTATTTTATAAATGGCCTTCCTACTGCTCCAAATCATTATATCTGCATCATAATTATTAAATCATACCTGACTGACACCTACATCCTCAGTGAAAAGATATGGAGATGTTAGTAACTGTAATTGAAGATTAGGACAATACCTGAGCCAGAACAATTTTTGTACAGCTTTGCAAACCTCCCATCAATGACTAAAAGGATATTATTTTACTCTGCAAGTAGCACAACTAATTTTCTTGGTTTTGTCAAATGTTAAGTTTGCAACTGGACCTTTGTGGATTATTCACAATGTTTGTCTTTAGGTATTCACACTCCCTAAACTGGACAAGGGAAAGAAAAGGGTACCTAAACCAAACCCCTATTCCTAGCTTTGGGAACACCATCTCTATTTCTTGATGGTATCTAAGCCAGTTAAACAAGCCAATTTAGGCACTTAGATGTTTAACACCATGGGAATACTTCTGTATGTTTCCAGGCTAGAGTTGCTGTAAATTCAATATATACAACATAGCAGCATTTGTTATAGTATATGAGCAATATTCTTTGGTGCTTATCTGTGTTGTCAAACAGCTTTCAATGTTTCTGGCTTTTCTGAAATCACTCTTAAGGAAAATGTGAGTAGAAAATGAAAAGTAAATTTAATGACCAGATTTTAATGACCATCCTTTAATAAAGAAACAGGTGAAGACAATAATATATATATATAATAAAGAGCAAATAAGAGGCGGTCATTCTACTTTCTATCAAAACATACTGTTTCAGGGTAATTCTTTTGTTACACAAGTAAATGCTATTTTCTGGATCGTCTAGCTGAGGGCTGAGATATATGGAAGGAAAAAAAAAACCCTAAAAAATGAAAGAGAAGTTAGGAAGACTTTTAAGGATGTAAGTTTTAAAAGTCTTCCTTCAAAAGTTTTTAATCCTAATTTACATTGAAAACATTTCAAGAACTAGCAAAAAATTCTACTTACAAAAGAAAAAATTGTACTGAAATTTATTTTCTAAAAGGATGGGTGTCTGAAAAAAGAAGAATGGCATGTTGAAAAGTGGAACTATGTATCTCTTTAAAAGTACATCATTAAAAGCTACAGTTCAGATATAAGTGTTCCTCCAAAAGTCTACATGCATAATTTTTGTATTCCAAATGTGGTTTTCCTATATTTTTACAATAATTAAAAGCTATAACAAAAATACCTAAAATTTAAAAAAAATAAATAAAAAAGCTACAGTTAAGAGATATGTCAGGGACAAATAACTTTGACAGGTGATCTTAGTAACATTTATTTTCAAATTATTACGAACATAAGGTTTTTGCTTTCAGTAGGCATGTTTCATCAGTACTGCACGGAAAACCACAAGTGATTAACCTGATCATAAACCAACTGTGTTATATTGCTCCTTTTTAAAGCAGTCCAGTATAATTCCTCTAATATACTGTATCAGGCATCAGTAGCCATTTATCTCTCTGAGAAACATCTGTTATGGTAAGTAAAGGAATGACCCTCGGTGTTCATATTTGAGTTCCCTCTGGCCTTGTCCAGGTCACTGGTGCAGAACAGACTCTTGTTCCATGGTTTTTATGTAGGCCTCTTTTTCAAGACTTGAGGGCCTTAGACAAAGCTGTGAGGATTTAGAGATCTGCTCCAGAGTAACACCAGGTTAAAGATGTGAAGAGAAAGCTTCCTACCGTGATATGGACCTCAGATTATTATCCAATATTGATTTTTCAGGTGGGCAGCAATGAAGTTGCAATAAGAAGTCTGAGGGCATTTGAGAGACCTTAGAGCCTTGGGATGACTTGTTAAGGGATCAGGAGCACAAGCAATGTCCTCCTCTATCCTTCCAGTTGCAGGGAATGATAAAGAAAGAAACAGGAAGAGTCAGCAGATCAATACTGGGCTCTGAGCCTGGTTTCACCAGAAAATTTTAGATGTTTTTGATCATGTATCTACACAACAATAAGCCTGCTGGCAACAGACAGGGTATACCAGTCTCAAAGGAGGAGAAGGATTTTTGCACAGGAATTGTCAGGGCTCACTGAAAGACCTTTAAAGTAGATTTGAAGGGCCAAAGGAATAGAACCAGAATTGCTAGAGAAAAGTCTGGGGACAGCACGCCAGTGTTTGAGGGACAGTGGGCTAGCAAAGTCATTTAGTCTGCCACTTCAAGGGAGGTGGCAGATGGAGATCCATGCAGGAACAAAGACACAAGGCTTATTAACATGTTAGTAACCATGGAAGTACCTGAAAATGGTCATGTAGGAGTTAGAGCTTCTGCCCCCAAAAAAGGGGTCAGGATCAACAGCCCAGGTGCGGTGCATCTACACAAACACACCTTTGGATTGACCCAAAGGTACTGAGGGAGCTGGTGAAAGAGCTTGTGGAAGAGTTCACTGAGACACTTCCCATCATTTACCAGCAGTCCTAGTTACCTGGGGAGAAGAGGCCTGGAAGTTAGCAAATGTGATACCCATCAACAAGAAAGGCAGGTTTATGAAAGGCAGGTGCTGCTTGATCAACCTGATATTCTTTTATGACAGAGAGATACCTGTGGTGGCTGGTGGGTCTGACAAAGCAAAGCTCAAAAGTGATGTGGGGCCCTAAGAGGAGAAACTCTCCCTTAAGGTGAGCATAAGGCCTCTCTCAGGGTTCCTTGTTTCTTTACGTAATTATACCCCTGTTCTACCTCCCCAGTTGGCCTGTTGGCTCTCCACCCCTTCCTGCCCCTTTCTCTCCCTTGTATGTCTCTTCCCTTCCCTACCTCACCATTGGCCCCTTCTCCCCAGCCTCTCCCCTGCCTCTAGGCCCTAGTCCTGCCTTACTGCCAGTCCCTGGTCCTCTACCCATTGGCTCTGGATACTCTCCTGCACATCCCCCTGCTTTTGGCCCTTTGTCCCTGGACCCTTCCACATGCTTGGCTGCAATAAAAACCTTCCGTGGAAACCTACACAAAGGCCCTTCCCGACTCTTTGCTGTCTACGCAGATAGCAGATAGCTATCCGGTGTGCGTGAGTGCTTGTGGGTTTGCTGAGCGGCTCTGCAAGGAGTCGCTTCTGGGAAGGTTGTGGCACCTTGCCACTGACACTGCCCACCACAACAGCGACCTGTCTATTTGATAAGGGAAAGGCTGTGGATCTTGCCTTCCTGGGCTTCCTGGGCTTCAATAAAGCCTCTGGCACAATTTCCCAGCATTCTCTGGGAGAAACTGGCTGCTTATGGCTGGGACAATGCACTGTTCAATGAGAAAAAACTGGCTGAATGTCTGGGCCCAGAGAATGGTGGTGGATGGGGTCATATCCATCTGGTAGCCAGTCATCAATAGTGTTCCCTGGGGCTTAGTACTGAGGACAGTTCTGTTTGATATCTTTATCAACAGATAACGTCCAGAGTCTGGATGAGGGGATCCAATGCACCCTCCCAAAGTCTGCAGATCACATCAAGTTGGGTGTGAGTGTTAAACTGCTGGAGGGTAGAAACACCCTACAGAGAGATCTGGAATAACTGAATTGATGGGCTGAGGCCAATAGTGTGAGGTTCTACAAGACCAAGTGCTAGATAGTGTGCTTGGGTCACAACAACCCCTGCAGTGCTACAGGCTGGGGACAGAGTGGCTAGAGAGCTGCCCAATGGATAAGGACCTGGAGGTGCTCGTTGGCAGCGGCTGAACGTGTGTGCCCAGGTGGCCAAGAAGGCCAATGGCATCCTGTACTCAGCACTGGTGAGGCCACACCTCGAGTGCTGTGTTCAGTTTTGGGCCCCCTACTACAAAGAAGACATTGACATGCTGGAGTGTGTCCAGAAAAGGGCAAGAAAGGTGGTGAAGGGTCTGGAGTACAAGTCTGATGAGGTGCAGCTGAGGAGCTGGGGCTGGAGAAAAGGAGGCTGAGGGTGAACTCATCTCTCTAAAAGTACCCAAAAGGAGATTGAAGCAAGGTAGGGGTCAGTCTCATCTCCCAAGTAACAAGTGAAATGGTGAGAGGAGACGGTGTCATGTTGTGCCAGGAGATGTTTAAATTGCATATTAGGAAAACTTTCCTCATGGAAAGTGTTGATGTGGCATTTAGAGATATGGTTTAGTGGTGGACTTGGCAATGCTGGATTAATGGTTGACCTTGATGACCTTAAAGTTCTTTTCTAACCTAAATGATTCTATGATTCTATACCAGTGAATCTCTCTTTTGCAAAAACACAGTGCTTTTTTTGTCTTCCTGATGCATTAAATTCCACAGTGTCTAAAACTATGCATTGGCTATAATGGAAAATGGCACATAGAGGGATGCTTCCTGTGGGGCTGACATTTAGTGGATCTTAGAGAGACCCAGCAGCAAGCCACAATATTCCCAGGAAAAAACATTTTACTTTTAAAGAGAACAGTTTTGTAAGCATTTCTTGTTCTCAAGAAAAGATAGAAGTTTTGTAAGCATCTCTTGTTCTCAAAATAACAGGTGCTTTTTTCACTTTAGTTTCTTATTTTCTCGTGTGTGTTTTCAAAATATGCGCTCTCAATCTCATCCAATGGTGGTAGAGAAGCATTGTATCATTTAACCAATCAAGTAACTACTAGGAAAAAAACCTGTAAAAAATGAATAGATTCTAGAAAATAAAACCTTCTGATTTTTGGAACTCAGAACTTTTTCTCTTCATTTTATGCACCACAGTGACAGCTTCCAGGTATTATTTTCAACTAAATAGCTGCTTTCAAGGTATTTTTTTATATGTAACACAGGTTCTTAGCCCACTTTCTGTAAGAGGGAAATTTTACTCTAAGTGATGACATTACAGTCGGTAATGAAGAACATTGTGTAGATAGTAATATACCAAGCAACCAGAGTTTTATGGTGAAATAAAGTAAAATAGAATGACAATGGATTTTAATTGTTGGCCATCTGAAAAACAAGTATTAGTTGCCACTAGAGCCATTTTAACAATTTTTCTGTCATGTCAATATTACATTTTCCTTGCCCTTTCTTTCTGAACAGTTAGTTAATGGAAGTGAATAAAGCTTGCTAAGTTTCCTCAAAAGCAGCAAGGTTAGTAACGAGGTCAAAAGACCTCAGGCAGTGTTTGCCATGAACAAAAAAAAAGATAAGGAAGATTTGCTCTTTTCCCTGCCCAAATATGTAAAAGGCCCCTTGGGTTACAGTCATGCATGTGAGAATCCAGTAATTTGGACTTAATGGAATTCATATGCTGTAGAAGTAAAAAGATCTTTTGTATACATTAAAATTAGGGAGAAAAGTAGAATGCTGTCTGTGATTTTTTGCTTAGTCCATATTACAGGAAGCCTGCTGCCATTCTACTAATTTGAATTTTTGTACTTATTTATTTGCATAGCACATGTAGTAGCCAAAATATTAACAACTGAATTCATTGTTTCTTCTTCTTCTATTTCCTTTTCTCAAAGATCTAGGGGTAAATCTAAAAATACAGAACTCTAAAAGCTCTTTGTCTGAAAAAGAAAAGAAGCGAAGGAATTTTCTTTTCATTAAAAACATTTCTTAAATTTTATAAAAGATTTTTTTGTCAACATTTCTGATTTGTGTCAGTTACAGCGTTTGCATCTTCAGCTGGCGGTTCATTAAATGAAGAAATCACATAGTTCGTCACATCAAGTGTTTGACTTAAGGAAAAAAAATGGCAGGCTGTCATCACATCTCTTTATTATTATTTTAATGCAAAATGATCAGCTGTACTGATAAACAAAATTCATTGTCGTTTAACATGAAGAAGGCACAGCTTGTGAACAGTTTAATAGGAACATTTGGAGATCATTCTTACTGCCATTTAAATTAATGGGAATTTTGCCATTGAGTCAAGTGGAAACAAGACCAGATCCTATGCAGTGCATTCATAGTTGAACTAATATAATTTGAAATTTCAGTGATAGAAAAGAAAATAGCTCAGTCAAATTGGTTTAGTGTATATAGAAATGTGATGTTCCTTCTCTTGAGCTCCTATAACTTCTGCTAATGAGATATATCTGTACCTATCCATATAACTATGGCTATATTAAAAAAAGTTAATTTATATATTATATTCCAAAGCATTCAAAATATTTTGTTCAGAATGGTATCACCTGAGGTGTAACACAAGAGTGTAACACTAGATCATACACTATATACTGAATTGTATTTCTCAGCATCTGAAATTTTAGCTTTTAATATTCTCTCAAAGTCTGTGGAAACCTACAGTTTTCTAGAGAAAGGACATGTCTGCCTTGAGTTAGAAAACACTTTTTCCATTCCAGAATTCAGTGCTATTTCTTTAAAAGGTCTGTCTTTGTTTCTCTTAAGGATTAAAATTAGAGATAAGAATTGGCTCACTGACATTCCAAGGTTCAGACCTTGTAAAAACCATGGCATATGTAATATGCATAGGAATTTCCTAATGGTCACAACAATGTGGAAGATTACAGCATGGTACAGAAACTGTTACAATGGTCACTCAGTCATACATATCTGTTTGGCCACTGCTTTTCTTACGCTATAAGTTAGGTCTTTCGCTGTTATCAAAATATCACCCAAATGTTACCGTTGCTAACCTCTCTCTCTCTTTTGTTCCTCCACTTATACCTTTATTCTCTTGCTCTTCATTCCTGCTTCACACTCAGTTGTTCCTGTGAATCTGTAAGACACCACAGTTACTTGATATGTTTTAGGTCCTACATATGGGTCAGTATAGTAGCCAACTGTTGTTAAGTAACCACCAGAGAGTACTACATGTTTCTAGGGGAAATGCCTTTCTCCACTAGAGCAAAATATCAAGATAGCAAGGTAGTCATAAGCCATTCATAAGATGGCTGAGATAACAGGACTGAGCAGAAAATTCCAAGTTTTGTTTCCTCTTTTTGAGTTCCATGTAGATTACAGCACAGATAGCAAACCAGTTTGTTCACTAATCTGCTTACGACTTCAAAGATAAAAGATAGTATGGGAAATGAAGAACTGATATTCAAAGCAGAACTTCATTCACTTTTTGAAATAAAATATATATGTAGACACAAATCAAAACATTTTTACAAAATAACACCTTAGTTGAACTAATCTTGGTAGCTCAAGCAAGAGGAAACTTAGGTTACTTGGACTAAATGACTCTTGTGTCCTCAAGATTTTTTAAATCTGTACTTTTTTCAGATAAATTAATTCAAGATAAAAGTACATTTTTTGAGTTGGATAGTATGAAATGGGTTTGTAATTGAGTCATAGGTTAAATTAGGGGAAAAAGGTACATTTCTGGATGATGGTTTAACTGGTGCCTGCCAGTTTTCTATTTTTGCATTTAGCAAGTTGAATTTTACTCCTTCTTTTTAAATTTAATAAAATGATCCTATTTTTCTTTCAGAAATATCACTAAAAGTGTAGTATTCCCTGGACCCATTAATTTATTTCCTCTTTTAAAAAGGTCAGTTGATTCTTTTCTGGCTTATGGTTATTCCCTAAGATACTCTAAAGACTCTATATGACTGTCCTGCACATGGGTTGGGGCAATTTCAAGCACAAATACAGCTTGGGTGGATGCTGGATTGACAGCAGCCCTGAGGAGAATGCTGCTGGCATCCCAGAAACCCAGTTGCGTCCTGGGCTGCATCCAAAGCAGTGTGGCCAGCAAGGTAGAAGCACTGATTTTCACCCTCTATTTTACTCTCATGATATCCCCCTGGAGTGCTATGTCCAGCTCCAGGGACCCCCCAGAAGAAAACATGGACCTCCCAGAGTGAGTCCAGAGAAGGGCCAAGAAGATGCTCAGAGTGATGGAGCTCCTCTCCTATGAAGACAGGCTGAGACAGTTGGGATTGTTCATCCTGGACAAGAGAAGGCTGCAGACAGACCTTAGAGCACCTTTCAGTACCTGAAGGGGGCCTTCAAGAAGGATGGCGAGGGACTTTTCACAACAGCATATTGTGATAGGACAAGGAGAAATGGCTTAAAACAGTCACAGGATAGATTCAGATACATATTACGAATTAATTCTTTACTGTAAGGGTGGTGAATGCCCAGAAATATGTGGATGCCCCATCCCTGGAAGTGTTCAAGACCAGGCTGGATAGGAACCAAAGCAACTGGTCTAGTGGAAGGTGTCCTGCCCACAGCATAAACCTTCCTATGATTCTATGAAAGAGTGTTGCCTTTTTATTGATACGTCATAAAAAATGAGTTAGTATGCATTTTAAAAATAAAAGTAGCTATTTAAATACTTGGATTTTTATTCCTTAGATAGTTCATGACATGATAATTCTGACAAAAAGAATGGCATTCAATTAGAAGGAAACAAAAACTGTATAATTTAGAGGTACATCTTAAATAATGTTAATTTCCAGCTGCAAAGACATAGTCAGTATTACTGTGCTAGGAATGGGAAGTCATAAGGCACTCATCTTTCATGAAAGAATAGTCAAATTAATGTGAGTGGAGCAGATGTCTCAGTAGATCAATAATATCCCCTTGACAGCCACTAACATATGCCTAAACATAACATCTGAAAGACAATGAGGAAGAAAAAGACAATAAGCACCTGTTACGCTATCCCAGTTTTATCGTTAAGGTGACACCAAGCAATCCAAACTGAATACAAAACATCCAACATGAGAGAATGCTTACATTCTGCTTAAATATTTTTTTTTCGTTTAGAGGAAGAAAATTCAAAGACCATGACTGAGCTGCATGGAAAGCATGGGTTCAATAGTAAGCAGAAAAATAAGATAATATCCTGTTTTTAAGGGTCCAAACCCAGTAGTATACTGAAGAATGTGTTCAGCTCCTGTTGATGTGAGATTCTGTCAGTTAAATGATTCCAAGATCCTGATTCTGTGGCACTTAAATTAGTCTTTTCTTTATTCCTTGAACATTTGTTAATATGGGAAAAATGATAGAACCTATCTTTAAAGTAAGTAATAAGCTCAGATGAGTGCATGTTCCTTTACAGTATAAACCTAAACAACAGCCATTGATAAGAGTAATCTATAAGAGTGACTTGCTAAAGGAAGAATTCAAATTTTTCCACCAGTGGCTGTCACAGGTACCTGAACATCAGCAACACAGACAACTCCATCTGGATAACTCATCAAAACTGTCCAGCTGAAACAAAAGTTCTCAAGATATACATATATATACATATAAACATGGATAATTCACTGTCATTTCACTCTAATCCACCCACATGGATCTATTATTAAGAAATTAAGAAATATGAACCAGTTATTTGGTGTATAATCCAGTTGTGATCAAAACTTTTAACTTCAGCTTTAATAATCATGGGATAAGAGAAAAATGAGGCTTGAAGGGACCATGGGAGGTCATCTAGTCCAGGTAAGATAAATGATAGCTACATTGTTTCCAAGAGCTGTTTGACCAGTTCTTAAAAACCTCCAGTGGTGGAGGTTCCATCACTTACAAACAGAGCTATGACAGTTCTGCAATCACTTTGCCATTTTAAAGTGTTTTTCAATAATGAAACAGGTCAAACTTTACAGAACTGTAATTCATCTTATTCATTTATTCCAGACTATCTCCACTGGACCACATAGGTCTTGAAGTACAATGCCCCAAACCACAGTTTTCTAGATGGCTAGCCTACCAGAGGCCACATTTCTGATTACTTTACGCATCTTTCTGATTGTACTTTAGCTTTGTGCTTGGTTTCTTTTACAGCACATTGGGCTCACACTCAGCTTTTTCTGGAAAACTGCTACCAAAGCAGCTGTCCTCGTTTTGTATCACTGCAGTAAATAATTCCTGCTTTATGTTTTCACATGCACTGCTGCTTTGTCATAATCATTTTGAATTCCGATCCCATTGTCCATATGAGCTTTCTCCAAGTTTTAGATCATCGCAAGATACAATAAACATACTCTATTCCATCATCTAGGTTGTTAATAAAAGTATCCTAGAGAGTGTACTGCATAAAATGAAAGATATATGACAGCTAGTGCTTTGCTCCTCTACTTTATTTGACTTTTTGCTCTAGGATTTTTCTGAGGATTGATGTTAACTGTCAACAGTTGCCAGATTATTTTCTTTGTCCTGTTTACAGTCAAGCAGTGTGATTGCTTTTTTCCAATTCTCTTGATATCTTGTTGTCTTCTGAAAGATCTCAAATATAACAGTGAAGAGTTTTGGATGCAGACATATATAGGGTAGTAAAAAAGTTTATGTCATGAAACTGCACAGACTTGTACTGCTTAGTCAGCACAACGCCCTGGAGCTCTCTGCTCTAATCATGAATTATGAGACACCCTGGGATATACCAAAGTGACATAATGCCATGCATTTGCTGCAAAACTAATCACCAGGGAAGATCAAAATTGTATAAATAAAAGCAGAAAATTTTTTACTGCAGCTGGCAGGTACACAGGACACATGGCACATGCTGTGATTGGGACATTGTCTACCCCAAAATCGACCGAGCAATGATGGTGAAGACTCATATTTACTTAAAATAATGTTACCAGTCACTATAAAAACCTGGACAGTAAGGAGTTAATGTATTTCTAGGCCTCAAACAACAATGGCCACTCAAGTGGGCAAGTTAGAACAGGATGTGGCTGAGAAGAGGGGCTATAAAGAGGTAGGGCCAACTTCCCTGTTCTGGTCCATGGTGACTGAACAACATAAAGAGCAGTTCAAGCAAAGGAATGGGGTCCAAAAGTGATCATGAACAGTCTACTGAGAGCCAACCTAGTAATGGAGGATTGAGATCACAAAGACCCTCAAAACCCCCAACCCATTTCCAGAAAGGTCTAGAAGAAGAAGATTGTGCATGCTCACCCTTTTACATGATGAGCAAGAAACCTAATCCCAGAGTGGGAAAAACTCACCGATGAAAAGGTCACCTAATAAAGGTTGGAATAATAATAAGGATGTACTCTTAAAATTAATTTTTAAAAATTTTAAAAAACTAAACCAAGGAATGATGTTGTCATTTGAGATAAGAGCTGCATATAGCTAACAAGATTAGACCCCAACACTGAGATAAATGAACTGATCAAAACATAGGAATCTTCCACGCAAAAGAGAACTCTGTAAGAGACTTGTTAACAGCACACAAGAGCAGCTGTGCAGTTCATAAACTCAGTAGAGACTTGGTACAGGTGTACAAAGTCATACTATGTCTAGAAAAATCAGAACAATGAACCAGGGAATTGTCACTAGATGTGATCCCCACAACAATATTAGTATGTATAATTGCAAGACAATTCACAAATTGGTACATATCTGAACTGGGCTCCAATCCTGACAGTAACCTAATAATAGTAAACTAGAAAGAGCAGGTATGAGAACAATGATCAGACTTCAGAGCTTTATGAATTACTTTGCTGAAAATTGTTATTTAATGAATAGATACAATTTTAATCCAGTAATGTTAATTATCTTTTAATTCTGTTTAATGATATAATACCAAAACATACATCTAATTAAAAAAGCAAGCAGTAAAACTTGGAAACTATTCCCTGCATCCTGGATGAAAAGATTCCTCAAGAACAAAGATTTAGATTTTATCTGACTCTTAGGATTTTGTTTAAATAATCTTTAATTTCAAATAACCTTTAAATTTGCTTTAACTACACTTAAAATTACCTGTCATATAACATATACTTCCCACCTATATGAATCAGAGCCATCTTTGTTAGGAGGAAAGCACCTAGCATCAGTTTGGATACATCAGTTAAGGCCCTTCTTCTCTCTGCCCTCAAAACAAATGGTAGGAAGTCCTTCATCCACTTAAGTCCCTGACAAAAGACCTAATGACTGCACTCCAGCTGGGATTTCACATCATAGCTCTTCTTATCATTCTGAAATCAGACTAGATTTCCAGACTTACTTTTAAACTTCCTCACAAATGTGGCCAACCAGAGTTTTACTTTGTTGATACCACTGGTGAAATGATAAATGAGGCAAAAAGCAAAGGTTTATGAATCAGGTACTATAATATAGTATATTCCCCTAACACTCACATCTGACTGCTTTGCAAACACAGAAAGGTGACCTTGTTGAAGCAGTCCTTAACAAATGAGAGTTCTTGGCTATTTTGTATACACATAGTGTATAAACATATTGCAAAACTATATCCAGCTGCATTTGATTTTTTTTCAGCCTCTCTCTGAAATATTCAGTTCTTATCTGCAACTCTACAGTTCTTGGAATGTACCCCACAATACCATTTCTGGTTTATTAAAGAATTCACATTTCATTTTAGAAGTAAGCAGTAATTTTTTTTCCCCAGAAATTTTATACATCCTAACATATTTCACTATCATGCCTTTTATCTTCTGCTTTATAATTGGAAATGGGAACACAAAGAGAAACTTTGAAAATATATGCCAGTGCAGGATGCTGCTGATGGAATGCTGGGATGTTTTATCAGTCTTTATTAGCAGCAATTGTTTGATTTTTATTTGATGTCTTTCTATGCGGGACACTGCACAAACAGAAATTACAAGACAATTTATCCTTCGGAATTTATCTCCTCCTGTTGGTTGGATTGCAATTGTGATTGTAAAACAATGAACAAAGATAAGAGAAAGGTGATCACAAGAGTGATTACCTAATTTAATTTTGAGCCTGCAAATTCTGCTGTAGGTAGGATATGTGAAAAAGTTATCCCAGGCTGTAAGCAGAGTCTTTTAACAATTTATTAATGGCTCACTGATTACATAATAATGGAATGGGGTTTTTTGCTTCTTTTTACCCCAGTTCATTGCTTTTTCAGTCCACCATGACAAGCAAACAACAGCCAATTGCAAGAGCAATCTATAATGCACCATAAACTGCAGAGACACTTGTGGAATGCCACACTGCTAAGTCAAGGTCTGGATGAATGGCCAGTTCAATGATAAGAGCCTTGTCTAGTGCAGCACTCCTGTAGCAGAAGAGGAAAAAAAAGCCCCAACAAATCAACAGACTGTTCTTGAAGCCTCTTCAAAACAGAAAGTAGCAGAAACAAATATCTGCACAATACTATACTGTCGGCAATGTCAGAATCTGCTATAACTGAGTTGTAAAGTAGTTTTCAATCTAGTTCCCATTTTTGCATTGTGGTTTTAAAATCATTAACCCTCTAGGCTTGACATTTTACTTTGGTGAAAACAAATTTGTTGATAATACATATTTGCAAACATATTTTCTACTGTTTTCAATTCCAAGAGAAACAATTTTAAGTCATTTTTCTACCAAGGGCTACAGTACAAATGTCCCAGCTATGCTGTGAACTTATCAACCTCCCTACTGCACAACTTTGATCCCTTGTGCAAACTGTAAAGAATTTTTCAAAATAGGCAGTTGAGTCAATGGCAAAAGTCCTATTGCCTTTAGCAGGACCAGCACTCCACTCAAACTTTGAAGCTTAGGAGTGATACAGAGGTAATCTTTAGAGAGAAGTTCATCCTTCATCAAGTTTACAGTACAAGGGCTTATTCCAGCAAAAACTGTGAGTGTCTGAGTGCCATATTGGGCATGTAAAATACATGCTTGAAAGTAAAGGTAAGTTGGCTCAGGCAGAGCACATCAAGCAAAGCAGGTACTTGTCTCCACAGTATTTTTTCTTTTATGATCTAACCTTTAGTCTTTCAGTTATTGGTTCAAACTCTTTCCAGGATTTCTTTCTGACTTTAAATGAGGCAGAATTAAAATGATCTAAAGCTTTGAAAGCTGCTTAAAAACTTCACCTCTCTAAAGCCTCATACATTTTACATTATCTGAAATATTAGCCTGCCTTACATTAGTTGAAAAATAAATAAATAAAAGTAATACAAATTTGTCGGCTAAGTAGCCAAGAGAGAGTTGGCATAATTTATTAATATCTTGCATTTAGGGTTATATACCAGAAGACAGGATAATAGTCTGGAATCCAGACTCTTCAGAGTTTGAAAATCTGTATAAATTTTAAGACTTTTTAAAGATTAATTAATAAACATTAGGGAAAGTGGCACTGGCTGCATGTAAAGTGAATTGTGACCACACACACTACATAATACTCTCTGAGCTCCTGATCTCTCAAGTCATAGAGAGCAGAGATTTGGCCAAAAAGCATCCTTTGGCTTATTACCATGTCATAAACCTGGCCCTGGACACCAGGGCACCCAGAAGGATAGAAGAGTAAAAGGCATGATTATAACCAAATTGAGCATAAAAGCATAGAATTAGCTATGGGAGACTTTTTTCTTATTGTCCCTACACTTTCCTTATTTGGAAAGTGAGGAAAATGTCTCTTAGAGTTATAAGGAGGTATTTACCTATGACAGCAATGGGGTCATTTTGTTAAGAAAAGTAAACAGTCACTCAGGCACAACATACTTATTTCACAGTCCACAGGCTTTTTTGCTGCTTCTGCAGCTCATTTATTTTCTACAATACCTTTGACAAATTTCAAATAATTTTTAAATGGAAATGTTTGTTAAACTTTAAACCTGAACTTTTTACATTTACATTCTTTTCCTATTGCTATAATATGTTGCCATAGAATTTTACTTGTGTTGTTTGTGTGGGCTATGGGGCCTTCAAGGAATCAATCATACAACTCTAAGAGAAAGAAAATTGAGAATTACTAGAAGTCAGGGTACAAAAATCAGGGTATTTTTTCTGGCTGTTGCCTTTCTTCAAACCATGCAACAACCAGAAGTGCTTCAGAGAGGAGAGGTGTAAGTACAGGGAGGGATCAAATTTTGAACATCTGATACAACTTCCAGGCATGGGATTTGCAAAACACAAGGAATAGTGATGAATGGTTCACAACATACATGGCTATGGACAACTGCTATTAATGGAAAGAGACCAAGTAACATACATGATGAAAAACCTGGATGAGATCACCCACAAGCAGGAACTATTCTGTTTTCTATTTTGACAGGCTTGTTATACCAATGAACAGTATTGATCTTTCCCTATGTAGGTGTAAGCAGCAGACATACAAATAGAAAAACTGAGTTTGAATTTATTTGTTCATGCTGTAAATAAAAGAACCACTATGAACATTACTACCTCTGTCACTTCAAGTGCTTTCTCTAACTCCCTCACCTTTCAACATTACGGCATTTTAAAAACCACAATTTTGAAACAGATTAATTATAAGCAATTTGGAAACAAATAGCTCACATGGAAAAAAATAATACTTGTAGTATCACACTTCATATTTGGAGGAGTTTTTTAGGTTTTAAACCTTTTCTACACTTATATGCCTTAACCTAGATTAAACACTTGTTTACTCATTAGTGGTACTCCTACCTAGTTATTCCTGATAGACTCATACTGGCGTGTTTAAAAATACTGTCACAGAAGAAGTGCTGTATTTCAAAACTCTTTTCAAATAAGGGGAAAAAAATGAAAAATCAATTAAACATATAATTTTTTAATGAAAATCCATATTTTAAGGAGATGCCTGTGTTGCCTCTTTTAAGAGAAGGACCCAAGCAAATGATAAAATATAACTGTACATTGGTCTTACCGCTGGGAGACTGAATGGATGATTCAAAGGTGGTAACAAATTAACATTTGTAAACTAAACAGAATATGGGCAGAATGTTGTGTTATAACAACATTAACACTGAATGATTTGGGAGCCCAGTTTTTGCTTTTTTTGCATAACATCTTCATATTCTGAGTTCATGACTAATGAGAATCAAATTGTACAGGTCCAATATTACTAGACTAAGAAAGATCATTAAAAAAAAAAAGGATTGTATTAGTCAGCATTTGTCAAACACAAAGACGAATACAGTTACTAAGACATTTTCTTCATACTTGAGAGGGTTTATTTGCCTTTACCCTCTGAAAACTAAGCAGCTGATTGATCTAAAAAAATCTATTTTTTAGAATTTGTGAACTAGTAAGAGTTTGAGGCACAGTAAAAATTTAACATCTCACTAAGCAACTTTAAAAGATGGATCAGAAATAAGACTTTTCTGTGACTCTATGAATTCTTATTTCTGTCCTTGGATTTTACATTGTCAAACGTTTCCCAGTAAATACTGCACTATCATAACAGCTTCACATGAAAAAGTATTTAATAAGTCATAAAATCATAGATTCCATAAACATGAATCATAAATGTGCTGCTATTTCACAGTTCACTGCAAGTGGTGAATAATCAGATATAAACTGTCAGTAATTGAATATATTTACAAACTTTCAGTTTGTCACAGTGATCAAAGATTAATCTGTTCAGAGCATTTAAGGTTTATGTGTACATTCACCCTGACTGCTCTTTGTCAAGACTTTTCCATTAAATTGCTCTTGTGCTTTGCTTTTCACAATGTTCACCCAGCACAGCCTCTTACTTGTTCCTGTTTACCCTAGAGCGATATTTATCACCTTTCTAGTCTCTTATTCATCATTCCCTTCAGCACCTGAGAAACACTAAATATCTCACTAAACAGGTCTAAGACAGACGCTACCACACTCAGGCTCTGTGACTCCACACACTTACTGCTTTATGTGACATAGTTGTCTGCGACAGCAGAGCATGGGGCTCCACAGTCCTTTCCAGTCCTTGCCCCCACATGGTGCAGTGCAGCTCACAGTGCAAAAGAGAAGGGAGAGGTCTAGCAAGCAAAGCCATTTACACCCTCTTGTTTCCCAGCATCTCTGTTGAACCCCAAGCTACCACTCCAGTATCAACACCCTAGAGTCACTATCTGTAAAAATTTTTGGTTGAACTGATGCAGGAGGACTAGCTTTTGTCTACGTTGTACTGCATCACAATGGCAGCAAAACCACACATGCTAATAAGAAGAAAAAGCAGCAGTGTAGCTGCATAAGTAGGTAGTATTTTTAACATCTGGGTTTATCAAGAACAGCCACCCTTAATTCTCCATGAGTTTCACTGGCATCGGTGTCACATACTCTTAAATTGATGTGTGAGGAAAGAAATGATAGGAAAGAACAACAGGAAGCAGATATGATAGTGGAAACAAAACTTGGAGATGGAAAGAGTCTGGAAGTATTCTGCTCAAAAGGCTCAGACATCTGTTTTAGAAGGAAAGGTAATGAAAACTAGTGTCACTACTACAAAACTTTTTAACAGTCCACTTCAAATTACAGTCTGTCTTAAAACTCTTGTGTAATTACATATGAGCAGTACTATATGTATAGGTCTTCAGAAAGCTGTACGTGTTGTGGGACATGTATTTGTACTCATCTATAAATGTTTGGTAAAGATACAGATAGACCTTCTGTTTAGTAAGTGGAGGGGAACTGACAATCTGTATAGAGTTTCCTGATTTCTCTGTTAGCTCTAACACAACAGAGCAAAGCAAAGCAGCTGACAGAAGCTCTAGTTATTCACCTGTCTCTGTGCTCTCTCCTTGAGAAATGAAAAGGAAAGTGGGAAATGGTTGTATTGCAGATGTCTTAGCAATAGTTCTCTTTTCATATGGGTTTTGAGCCATGTATTTATGAGTAGATTATGGTTTGCTTTTCTTCCTGCCCATTTTTTTCCCCCTGAAGATACCAATATTGGGCACTGCAACATATGATTCAGCTTGGATGCAGTCCTCATCAAAGAGCTGAAATGACAAGAAAATTTCAGCACCCATTCTCCTATCTTCCTCTGCTTTTCGCCTGAGGTTACAAAGGTGAGTTGCATAAAAGAAAAGGCTGAAGAGGAGTAGAGTGCTTTACTGATCAAATAGCTATCTAATATACACATTGCATCTGCCTTCATTATCTAGGTTCACTTTATAGTCAATGATGACAAATAAGGAACAATTTTACTTTATCTTAAAGCTGATGTCAGATGAGTTACACTCTTACTTCTCCCCCGTGATTATGAAGACTGCCCTGTACACCATGTTTTCATTCAGAAATCAAAATTGCAAAACCTCGTGTTGAATGAGATGAATTCCTTCCACATGCTTCCCCACTGAATGCCAGCATGCATACCTACCCTTTGACTCTGATCAGAATTTTTAGTTATTTTTATTTTTAAAAATTTTCTCCTTTCATGTGTTTCATACATAAACTCACTAAATGGTTCCAAAGCATTGCAGAATTAATCCTTAAAAATTCCGTTTTCAGCTCTTTAATCTGTCATCTACCATAGTTTTCCAGACCCTATCTCTCCCAGCCTCCTTTCCTGAATGCTCAGAAATTGCTCATTCCTAAAACCAAAAGCTTATCAACTTCTGACTTTACTGACTCATTGCCTACTTCATAATCACATCTAAAGATAAATCCTATCTATTTTAGGTAGACCTAAAGACCTATGGTCTTTTTATTACCCTTTCTTTGTTGCAGATTGATGTTTTGTCCATCCTGTAAAATGTATATAGGTTTGTGTTTTTCTATAAACCAGAGCAAAATTCATCTTCATCTGCTTCAGTTTATGAATCTCCATGTTGAGTATCTTATAAAAGTTTCCTGTGAAGGATGGTTTGTAAAGTAATGGTATTACTTTATAGAATAGATATTCCTCTCCTATGAAGTAAAGAAATGTTTGAGAGACTCTATGACTTTTTTGCATTAGCTCATGAATCAGGTGTGAGTGCTGAATACACAGGAATATTTTAGAATAAACGTTAAAGATTTTGACAAAAGTTTATCCATGAAATGCACAAATAAAGCCCCCCAAACAACTAGCAAATAAAATCTTCCTCTTGTTTCTCATAGAGGTATTGAGTTTCGATTTCAATCAGAGCAGACACAAAGAATTCAACAGGGATTTGAGACAGTGCAGCACAAATATGTACTAACATAAATGTGTAACTAATAATTATACTGCTCCCATTCTATGTTGGTGTTACTCTAACCATATTTATCTCATTGCCTCAGGAACTGCCTTTAATTGCTCAAAGATGTTAAAAAAGCTTTGCACCTCTTCATAATTTCATACTTTGATATTTTAGTGATACAATAGTTCCAGGTTAATAACGTATTTTGGAAAATACAAATATTTCAATGTCACAGAATTTTAATATTTGAAGTATAAAAAAACCCCAGATGTCATGCTCTTGAACCTGGAGCCCTTTGTTTTAACTCTGTTCTTGGTAAGTGTTCCTGTTATGAAATAAAACCCATCTCTGGATGCATACTGAAAATGTCTTAATTAGCATCAGAAAACACAAAAGAAGTAGTTAGTTTTTGTGTATGAAAGTATCTATACTTTCTGTGGACCTTTTCATCGCAGGAGAGGTGTATTTTTTTAGTATTTGTACTACAGAACAAGATCAATATACTTTCTAAGCACACACTTGAAATAATAGAAATTTTTTTGCTTCTTCAGAATTTTGCATGACAATTTCAGATTATCAGAACTCACAAATTTTCAAGCTTTCACCATTTTGTATATATGCCTAGTGTTTCTATGGTTAGAATAGCTTCTCAGGTGTCTTTTTTATCCTGAATGTGACACACACACTGTTTGCTTTCCCAGGTTTTCAGGATTAATCCAAACAGATTTTTTCATAAGGCCCACTTTCAACACTCCTGTGAAGTTTGAATAGACCTGACTGTATTCTGCATTCTTTGAGAGTACATGTGGAGAGATTTACTGCCATTTCTTCTCCAGATATCCCAGTATTTCTAGTGCTCTATGCCCAACTCTGCTGAGGATGCTAACTCTCCCTTGCCCTAAATCAGAGGGCATTTCAACAGGGAAACAGGATCTCACTTATTTCCCTGTTGTGCTCTCAGTCATTTTGATAGGCAGTAGACACCACAGAACTCAGTGAACAAGTGCCTTGGGAAAAGAGCCTTGAAATGTCATTGCATGATAAGGTGATACAGTCTAAGTACAACTTAGATACCAAGGGTTAATCATGGACATTGAGTGATTCTGGACCATGGACTTCATGAGTTCTAAGGAATCAGAAATTAGGCAGAACACAATGGATTTGCACCTGCATAAAATACTAGACCACTACAGAAGACTTCAAACCAACTGAGAAGTCTCTTACTCTTGGTACTTCTAATCAACGCTTAATAGCTAAAAGACTTCTGCAAAATCCTCCTGTCTGTGCTAAAAAGTTAATCTTCAGTACTAGATTGTAGTAAAAATCCCAACTCAGAAGCATACTGATAACGTCTTTCAAAGGAGAAAAAAACCAGAATTTTTCCACGGACTAGGATTATCCTTGTGTTATGGCTGGGGTGGAGCTTTTTCCAGTGTGTTAGATTATTTTATTTTATTAAAGGCTAATCACTACCAGTACAAAAAGCCCAGTGAGGACTGGAGGAGCAATGACAGGCAGGGGAACCCAAGTAACCTAACCACTGGAAAGTGGCTCACTAAATCAGCTGCTCCCTAAGACCAGAAAAGGGACCTGTTACACCATGGTTCCAGGGTGAAACACCCCAAGGTGAAAGAAACACTCCTGCATGGCCACATTCAACACTGGAGCGGGTAGTTGTCCTTAAAGGTTTGAGACTCCTTGGGAGGTGAAATGTAAAACTTTAGGAAGGGATATTTTAAAGAAATTTTGGGAATGTGTGTAATTTATTATGGGGTGTTCAGGGGAAGGAGTAGAAGTGAAGAAAGGGTGGTATCTAGGTGGCTCAGTGTGGTGTTCCCTCCACCCCTTTTTCCCCCTTCCTGGCTAAACCCTGGCCACTCCCTCGGACTCCTCCCATTGTTGTCTGAGGGACCCCAACTCTGCCCCTCCCCCAAGTCCCAATAAAACCCCAAACCTCTGCCTTCCTTTGACTTTGCCCCGGATATCTGGATAGCAGCATGTGAATAAAGATCTTTCATGCTCTCTTCACAGAGGCCTCTTCTCATCCCCTTTGTCGCTGCATCGTTGCGGAGAGCAAGAGATGCCTGAGCTAGCCTGAAAGCTCCCTGGCCAGTGAGGGCCCTGTGACCATGCCTTTGGAAGGGAAGCATGGAGCACATGGGCTGACCCGGGCCGGGCAGAGACGCTCTTTGGCACTTGTTGCTTTTTGCGACTTGCAACAATAGTCAGCAAACGCAACAGCTCAGAAAGGGAGAGGAGTGGAAATATAGCAGTAGATTAGATAAATGGGGTTAATCAAGTGGAAACAGGCAATAATACATCATACCTGTCTCACTATGCCCTGTGCTTGATCACCACATATGTATTCTACAGACATATTTAATCCTATTATGGATACCTTCTGTGTGGATGCACTTCTGTTCTGAGTGGGCACAGGTGAATGCTAGTGAGCATCAAGCTAGACTGCATGGCAAACAGGATGAGAGCTCTCAACACCAGCAACCAGAGTCTTTGGCACTTGTTGCAAGGCTCCTGCGTCTATGTGCCAGCACCTGGGAAGACCTGGAATTCAATGGCCAGCTTCTAGGCAGACTGAGAGTCTAAGGCCAACTTCTAGAGTGTTCTGAAGTTCCTAGGCATGTGTATACACATATATATATGGGTATGTATACATACATGCACATGAATAGTGATACACGTGTTTGTGTTTATATATAGGAACATACATATATATGCCTCTCAGAAAGAGGTGCTCAGCCTTTCTGAGCCTGGGGATACAGAGCCATAAGAGCCACACTGAAGTGGGCTACTGGAGTCTGCAACCTCAGGCAGTATCAAAACCAATTAATCAATGGTTGTAAACCTAAAATGCTTGCATTCACAAACATTAACATATGTGTATTCAGTGTCTGAGTTGGAAAAGAGAATCATATATCCAAAAAATAAATGGCTTTGAAAAAGGAATCTTTTAGTAACTGGATAGGTCATGTGTGGTGAGAAAGCCAAAATCCGAAAGCAATAAAAGGAGCAAACTAGATAGGGTGTAAGTGGGACTGATATAAAATGAGGGAGGACAAAAAGGGAGAAAGATTAAGACAGAATCAGAACTGTGCAAGGACTTGTCAAGAGAAAAAAAAAGAATGAGAAGAATCTAACTGATGGAGAGGTTTGTGAAATGTCTGGAGAAACAGAAATGTAGGACTAGATGCAACACATTTGATATGTGGGAGCAATAACACCTTACCTATCTAGAAAGGGCAATGAAAAGGTGGAAATAATCAGGCATGATGAGAACAGTGTGGAATTGTCTACTGTGATGAGATAGGAGGAAGTGAAAAATATCTGAAAGGGAAAACCATCAATCATGAGAGAGAAACTGGATTCCCTCAAACAACATGACTTTCATAGCTAATTCTTTTCAAAGAGTATATAACTACATGAGGTTTTCCATAATTCTTCACTTTCCATTTCAAATTATCAGAGTCATAAAGAAAGACTATCTTAGCACTTGAACTACTTTGCAACCAAATTTTTGATAAACTACGCTTTCCCAAAATAGTACATACTATTCTTAGGCTCTGAAGCCACAGCTTCTAGCCTCTTTCCATTTGACATTTCCTAAATATTTTAAAACATATATGAAAATTCTTGTAAATATTTAAAAACAGATATGCCAGCACATCAGATCTGGAGTACCATAAATAAATGTTAATGGTTATTTAAATAAAGAATAACCAATTTTGATGAATTGCAAGCCAATTTTGATGAATTGCAAAATTGCAATCTGACTGCTGAGATTTCAGACAATGACTGTGTATCTATTCTGAGGGAAAAGAGTATAAAAGTGAAACACAATAAGAGCCTATTACTCATCCTTCCCACACAGTCCAGTAAGAAATGCATTTCTAGCATGAAGTTTCATAAGAACTTGTTGATGGTTCTTCACTGCTTTGTGGGAGGGAGTAGTTGGTTTCACTGGACCTAACTTCTGATCTCTATTTCAGTCTTGCAGATTATTTCCAACTTGGTTATGAAGAGAGGGATATTCAGTCTGTCAGAGGCAACAGACACAATGAATTCTGCCCTCTAAAGCTCTGTTCTGAGTGCCTTTGCTATTTTATGCACTACTTGGGTTTAGGTTTGTACAACACATCATAGCTGTAAGATTGCTGTAAGAACCTTTGTTGGTTCCACTATTTCATTTTGGAAGGTTTTCTGTAGTGCTCTTCTAGTAGCTTTCTTTTTGATTATGGTGTGCAGGATTCCCCACAGGTAAAGAGATGCCAAGGAAATGGCCCATGCTCCTGACTGAAGCAGTAGAGAGATTATCATCTTCCTCTACACAGTCCTGTGAGCCAGACAGCTGTACACTGTCAGCCAAACCTCCTAAGCTGGCACATGCACCCCAACAGCTCTCTTTGGAGAGGACAATAAGGAAAGACATGCCTTTCTGTATCCAGCATCTGCTTTGGAAGAAAGTTTATATGTATTCCCAGGCTAATAAATTGTAGTGTTCAGGCTGAAGTATATGTCGACACACCATAGCTGCTGCTTGCAGCTCCTCAGCTCCTACTGAAACTGTGGTTTTTTGTTTGGTTTTTTTTTTCCTTTGGACAGCAGCTATTGGTAACAGTGAAAATTAGGACAAGCTGCTTTATATTCTAGAAGGTCCTAAAAGACACAATTCCTCATAAGGAGGAAAAATAAAACCCCCACTATTTCTATTGAAAAACAGTAGACAACATTACAATTAATTAGACTTTCAATCAGAAACAACCAGCACCTACAAACATGTATTATACACGTAAACAAAAAAACACATTAAAGAACATTATTTGCAAAAGCGAGCCTTTCAATGGTTAGGAAGTGCAAGAATTAGTTTACTGGGGTACTTCACTTTGCCTCCTTTGCTTGACTGGCCTTAATTACATGGTCTGATTCTATTTTGCACAGGGTTCTGGCTTCACTCAGAACTCATGGTGGTGGGTGCTAACTTAACGTGTATCTCTACACTATTCTGTTGCCTCAATGAGCAGTGAAATAATACCTGTAGTTATTATTAGCTGATTATTCAACTCCAGAGATTAGGAGCATTTCACAAACTGATTTATTTTCTTTATGCCCCATATGATGTATGAATAACTGAGGAATATTCAGAAAAGATGTCAGACAACCAACACTCAATGTCCATTCTGAACTGCCCAGGAGTCAATCTTCCAGAGAATTGTGTTTTATATATATGCTCTAATACTCAAAGCAGCCTCTGTCCTAGCTGAGGAAGATCAGAATTTCTCTATAGAAGACCCCACTGCAGCAATTTAGATATCAATAAAGAGGAAAATTTGCAACCCTTTGCAGGAAGGATGGGCAAAAGGCATCATCTAGGAACTGCAAGAGTTTCTATTTTCTCCAGTGTTTTTTTCCCCCAGTGATTCAGCAGACCTTTAGTGGTTAAAACAATTTTCCTTCTTCAAGCATTGAAATCACTAACATTATTGTCTCATGCTTTTGAAATTTAATTAGATTAAACACCTCCTTTTCTTTGGATAGGTTATGTCAACTACTCTGTGTGTGTGTATATGTGTATATATATATATCCGTATATATCTCACTTATATGAATAGAGACAAAGAGGCTCCTAGTATATGTAAATGTACAGGATTAAGGCTAGCAGAATCAAAACCTTTTGATAATTTCTTATGAAGAAACATCTGCATGTTATCTGTCATGTCCAGTGTAAACATTTTCACTTGTGAGAACAAGAGTAGATTGGCTATGCAATCAGAGTAGGGATAGTCACACTTCTTAATTAGATCTCAAAAAAGAGTATGAAAGAATAAGAATAAATTCACGCAAAATACAGTGGTGCTGCTTTATGACTTTACTGCATTTTCAAACAGCATCATGATAAATGAGGAGATAATATACAATCTTTGGAAATCCATATGACACTATCTGGCAAAAATTCTCAAGTGAAGTGGATTGGTGTCTTCTGCTGATTGATAACATT
Source organism: Erpornis zantholeuca (assembly GCA_013400515.1). Taxonomy (NCBI): domain Eukaryota; kingdom Metazoa; phylum Chordata; class Aves; order Passeriformes; family Timaliidae; genus Erpornis; species Erpornis zantholeuca. The sequence goes on along the minus strand of VZTN01021323.1, from coordinate 17,513 downwards.
TTTCCTAGAGACAAGAAACTGTTTCAGCTGGCTGAAAATAATTGGTAGTCAAACTCTGTAGCTTTCAGATTATTTTCTGAGTCAAGCAAGTTGATTCTTGTATTTTAAAGCTCTGCTAGACCCTGATACATAAATAATCCTACTTTGGAATTCTTCATAAAATCATTTTCTAGTGAGACAGGACATTTTATCTGTCCTACTAAACAACTGAAGTTGCAGAAGATTGTTTCCAGCATTTCTTTAGGAGACAAATCACAGAACTGAAATATTGACCTGAATGGTACAATTAATTTTTTAAGGGCAGGCATACTTCCCTAAGAAGTAATTTTCCCCTGAATTCCAGAGTAATTCTTCCAGAGTAATTCTTCCTCTGGAAGAAGAGTCCAGTTATTTGATGTTATAATAGGATGTGAAGAAAGAGAGAATATACAAGACTTTCCTTTTATTCATCCAGTGAGCAGCTATGTCATATTTAAGTTTAATTATTAGTGAGGAAACCAGTGAGAATCTAGAGGGAGAAAAATGATTGGAAAAACAGCTATTATAGTTAATATTTTAATTAATTGGAAAGTGGAGTAAAATAAATAGTGAGAATAGACTTCAAAAACCTCAAGCCTCTCTTGAAAATAAATCTAAGTTGGAGTAAGCAAGCTAAGGTAGAGCTGCTGGAGACAGTAGCTGTAGATAAGTAGTTCTAGGAAGCAGGGCTAATATAGGACCAAAATCTAGGAGTGCCTCTGATGCATCATCAGAGGCATCGATGAAGACATCTCCCAGCAGGTGGTTCCTACTGAATTCCAGACTCTGCAATTGCCAAGAGCTGCTATCTTACATTAAAAAAATGCAATATCATAACGGGATTGACAGCATCTGTCTCCTTAAAAGACAGTATCTTCCAGTTCCTGCTGACACTTAGCCTTCAGGGGAAAAAATGGCAATCCAACTGGCTATGTACTCGTGATACTGTCTCGACCAAACCAACAAAGGCAGAAGAGCTGATTATTTTGGTAAACAGCTACAGAAAATCTCAAACAAGTAAGAACTTGCTGATCTAAGTGCATTGGTTTGCTAAAAGTGGAGTATTTTGCTGCTTCTGATATCATCAATGCCATGAGATGCTTTTCATCTTTGTGTGTGCACTTCAAATTCTGTCTTGCCTTTTTTCAGTCTGAAGAAACAAAGTAGTATATTTAGTAGCTTATTCAAAAAATACATCCTAGTAAGTACAGAAATGCAGTAAGACACATTTCAACTAGTCTGCGCATGTAGTTTGAAAATACTCCCATTAGCAAGACTGTACTTCATGTTACCAAATGTACAAATTGTACATATGTGAAGAAGATAGGGGAAGGAAAGCTAGAGATATTTCTCGCTGAGCTAGGAGCTCTTTAATGATCTGAGAGCAGAAAAGGAATCATAGAAACATGTGGGAGTACTTTATGTTCATATGAAAATAAATCAAAAAGACTAGAGTGAAAAAACCAAACAAGTTCTTATTGGAAGAAGAAAGAGAAGGTAACAGAAAGGGTCCATAACTATACTTGAACAATGAAAACAAAATAATGCAAAAGAGAACAGAGACCAAACTATAAAAAGGAAGGGTAATCTATTCCATTGCCTTTTCCTTAAATTTTTACATGAATGACAAATAATGAAGACCCATTTAAACAGAATTAATTTAACAAGCATAATTAAATGCACTGATAAAATATGATAAAAGAAGATGCAGATAGTTCAAATGTGAGCAATGGGGCAGAGACTGAAAACATTCACTTTGAAGTTTTTAAGAAATTAGCTATTGGAATTCAGAATATTACTAAGTATTTATCTGAATATTTATCAAGGACCTGCAGTAGAAGGAAAAAACCTCAAAACAACCAATGAAAACTTCTCACACCCAGAGAAACACCAAGTTAAATCAATAACTTTAAAGATAAGTACTAACCATGGTATCTATAAGCTCCTAGAAGATAAGATAGTAAAAGAACATATATACATCTGTCAGAAAGAACTCATGTCAAGCCAGTCTACCTTCCTTCTATGACAAGTCTACTGGATAAAAGGGAAGTCGCAGATATTATATATCCTGACTTTTACTTAAAGCTTCTGACACTCTACCATATAATATTCTCATAAAAAAAACTAAGGCAGGAGATGTAATCACCATAAGATGGGCGGACAATCACTTGAGAAAATTCTCTCAGCAAACAATTACCAATGATTTGCTGTCAGAGTGGGAGAGGATTTCAAGTAGGACTGGGCCAGGGATTGGAATGACTGAGACTTACCAAGCATTTTTACCAGTTTCACCTATGATGGCAAAAATCCCCACCAAATTTGACTGTTAGACTAAGGGCAACAAGGTTCTAAGCACATTGGAAGATGGAATAAATATTATTTTTAGACTAGGGTTTTAAAATTTCAGCCGCTGGTTGGAATTCCCAGATGCAAGCACAAAGTGTTCTACCTGGAAAACAGCAATCAAACACAGTCATAATACAGGAAATAAAAAGGTGAGCAGCAGCTCAGGAGATAAAGATGCAATAATTGTGCACAATTCAGCACCAGTTAGCTCTAAGTGAGCTCCAAGTAATGCAGTATCCTCTTTACACAGCAACACTTTAAGGAAGATGGAGATAAGACGAAGAAAAATGCAGGGAACAGTAAAAGGAATTAGAAAAAATTGAATATATAACTTGCAAGCAAAGGTTCAAGTAAACGCTACTTAAAGTAGTAGTAATTAATTTGAGGGTGAGAAGACTGAGTATGGGACAGTAATATTCTTCCAATGTGCACAAATGTGTTATAAACAAAAGGGTGATCAGTGGCCACTGTAGGGTAGAGAAAGAACCAGTGTAATTTGCAAAAAAAAGTACTATCAACACAAGAAAGAAAGAAAGAAAGAAAGAAAGAAAGAAAGAAAGAAAGAAAGAAAGAAAGAAAGAAAGAAAGAAAGAAAGAAAGAAAGAAAGAAAGAAAGAAAGAAAGAAAGAAAGAAAGAAAGAAAAGAAAGAAATTAGGAATATTTCTGAACCATTTATCTGAAAGTTTTTAAGAACAGATATACTGCTGTTCCAGTTTGTTTAGGTGTAGGTACTGACAGAGCTCAGAGAAGGAGCTAAATTACTTGACTTTTCTTTGATGTCATATATTTGAATCTGTCATTTGATATTGACTGCTATAGATGAATCAAGTACAAGCAAGTAATATATGCCACTTCTAATATCAGAGATTTCTAAACAAATAATTGCTGATAAAGCCACCTCAGGCTTTTAATTTATTTGAATCATTGGGATGAATTCATTGGAGCAAGAGGTGCAAGCTTAGTAGCTGTAGACTTTCAATTGTATAAGTAAAAATATATATTTAAACAAATGGACAATTAACGACTGTGAGGAATATAATGGTAAATTTGTCTTTGAAACACTCTGTTGGCAAGGCTGGTATTAAAGGAACCATTACAATACTGAATGGACTGTGGAACCCATTATATTAAACTATAAAGGAGATGCAGATTTAATCTTTTACATTACCTGAGTTTCTCAGATAACTGGGAAAACAATTTTATCACAAAAAGATACGTGCAAATCAGGCTGCCCCTTATGCTTCCACACCAATTCTGAATAATGTGAGTTCGACTTTGGTGTTCAGACAGTGCAAACAAGCTGAGACGTTCAGCATGACACTGATTACTCTTAAGTATTATGGGGCTATCCAGTCCAAGAATCACAGATTAAATTTTTACTATAAGCACACAATAACACTTAGTAGGAGGAAAATTCCTGTTGATCTGGAATCGGATTTAAAGCAACCATCTCAAGCTAAAAAAATGGAACTCCTGTGAGTTTCACTAGAGATGAAACATTTCTGCATTAACAAATTCAGTTCCATTTACCAGAAAACAATGAAGCTTAAGCAAATTGGAGCATACTGGAAAATACAAAATGGAACAAGAAAATTAAGGAAAAAATCCTCTAAAATATCATAAAAAAGATAAAAAAATCTGAAAGACACTCAAAGTGCTCAAATTTACACAGCAGTGTAGGGTAGCACAGTGTAGCACAGAATGTCATTATATGTACCTTTACTGTCTTATTGTTTTCTACTGAAAAGCACTAGTTCACTATTTTTTCACTTTCTGTTATTTGCATCCTCAGTGAACTCACTCAAAATTGGGAAGCGGATTTTGTTAGGCAGTTTTTGGAGTTGATTCTTTGGTAACCCAACAGAGAACCAAAAACCCCAACCATTTGGGTACAGCTTGTACATCACCAGGAACTTCTATAGAAATGAATATTTGTCACACTGATGTGTTATAAAACGTAAAAACATCCCTTAAAATAAGATTTTTTATTTGGAAACTTGATTCTTTATCTTGAAATGCCAAAGTCTTTCAGGGGGAAAATGCAATAGTACTAGTTTCTGTCTGATCTTATATTTTCATTTATAAACTTCAGCTTATTTTCATAAAGAGAGGTGTAGTCTCTTGCTTTACAAGACATTACACATTTTCCTGTGGTTTCCCTGCATTAATATTCAAAAAGCTTAACTCTACCTCTATTTTCTAATTAAGGAAGTCACATTTGTTATTATACTATTTTCAGATAAAGTATAAGTAAGAATTTGGCTACATTTGAAGTGGATGTTCATATATATTTACTCCATTGCTTCTGATCAACTTTAATAGCTAAATAGAAACAAAAAATAAAATTAAAGAATAACCTGAACACCACTGTTGTAAATGAGAAAACTACTCTACTTTTTCCTGACACTGCATTAGTGCTCTTATATCATGGCAAAGAGGAAAAAAAGATATTGATAACCTCTCATATCATTCAAGAGGAACCATTTATGGAATATGAAGCAGTTATTGAATTACATAGAACAGACCTGTTTATCCAATTCAAGCTTTGAACAATTTGTTCTAATTTAGAGAAAGGTAAAAGGACATGTAAACCCAAGTGCAACAGAAAACACAAAATACATTGCAAATACAATTTATGAAGTGAAAAGAAACCTCAACAGACTTACTTAGATTAAGATGTTCAGTTTCATTTAGCCAGAGTAGAGAGAAAAAAAAGCATCATATTTCTATGTTTTATCTAAAAAAATTCACCACAGTTAAAATACCTTCATAACTACTAATTTTGTCAAGTACATTAAATTATTCCATTGTTTACCACAACATAAATACAGGTGACAGTCCCAGTAAAAAGTAATTAACATATCCAATGATCCATGAAGCACATAGGTTTCAGTGTAGAGTTTAATTACCAAAGTCTCACACTAGGCTGGATATTATGTTGAGATTTGTGAGACAAATAAAGGATTATGATCCTGAATGTACTTTTAGTACAAACATATTTTCTAGACTACTCAGGTAGACTGAGAAACATAAAAGGTCTTCATGATGGTATAGAGCAAAGCAGTTCAAGCATATGCCCAGGCTGTAGAGTCAGAGGGCTTTCACTGTCACTAGCACTGCTAGTGCAGCAAGAGTTAGTATTTAACAGAGAAATTCATCTATACCAACTGGCACAGTTAATCCAAACCAAACTGCAGTTCCTGCCTAGTAGATTTTGAGTCTTACTTATCTTCAAAGTCACATCCAGAAAGAAGATGTTAAAATGAAATAACCTTGACTGATCTCATGGACAACTATATTTATGATGGCACATATTAATGTAAATTCTAAATTGCACACAGAGAAATTATTTCAGAAGATATTCTACTTACTTAGATCAATATATATTTTTAAGACCTTAAAAACTTAAATGGCTGCTACTTATCCTTCTTGTAAAGCTAATATAACTTTTTTCTTTGTTACTTTAAACTTTGATCTGAATTTGCAGATGAACAGAGAATGGACATGAGCAACTTACAGAAATGAATTGCTGTGTCATGTGATAAAGCCTTTGTGAAGGTAAATATAATTTAGGCTGATAGTGCAAACACATAGAAGTATGTGAAATACTCTGTAATTTCAGTAACTCAAATGCTTTTTGTTCTCTGAATTTGCTCCTGTAGTTTTAAATGTCAGAATCTACTGGTGTAGTGGAACTGGAGGCAGCTAGTGTTTATATTGGAGAGCAGATGGTTTAAGTCTGAAATGGGCAGTGCAGCTCTTGCTTTTGAAATAAATACTTTCCAGTTCTCTAGAATCACTTTCATTAGCCCTTGTGCACAATTACAAAAATAATTAGAAAACATTTGAATAAAAAGTTGTTATTTTCTTGCGAGATAAGAACAAATCAAGACAAACTTTTAGAATCTCAAAAGGGAAGTATGTGCACTAAAAAGGTCAGAAATAATTTTAATGAAACTGTGCTCATTTACAACACAGGAAAACACAGAGAGCAAATAGTGCAGAATTGATGAAAATTTGACCTTTCATGAGACCACCATGTCTCCTACTATAACCAAGCCTCCCTTGTTCGATCTAATCACAGTAGCTGGATTTCTACAGGCTATATATCACCAGGAATATATTATATGCTCTAACCTATAGGAAAGCAGAATTCTTCAGTCGCTCTTTTCAAAGGTGATCCTACCTCTCTATTCTGCTCTTGTGACAGCCCAGCTGGAGGACTGGTGTTAGCTCTGGGGCCCCCTAAAGAAGAAGGACAAGGACCTTTTGGGGTGAGTCCAAAGAAGGCCATGAAGACATTTAGGCTGGAGCAGGGCTCCTATGAGGAGAGTTGGGGTTGTTCAGCCTGGAGAAAAGGCTTCTGAGTGAACTAAATGCAGCCTTCACTACCTGAAGGGGACATACAAGGGAGCTGGAGAAGGAACTTTTACAAGGGCACGGAGATTTAGGACAAGGGGGAATGGCTTAAAACTGAAATAGGGCAGTTACTGTTTAGATTAGACAGTAGGAAAAAATTCTTCACTATGAGGTTGATGAGGCAATGGAACAGTTGCCCAGAGCAGTTACGGATGCTCCTTCCTTGAAAGTGTTGAAGACCAGGCTGGATGGGGCTTTGAGCAACCTGGTCTAGTGGAAAGCGTCCCTGCCTATGGCAGGGGGGTTGGAATTATATGATCTTTAGGGTCCCTTCTAAGCCATATCATTCTAAGATTACATTGTAGAAAGGAGCCAGCCCTGGTTTCCTAGGGCCTTTCCACAAACCACTTATGTCCATGTTTTTCTCAGAAGGCTTATTTATTAATATCAAGAAAACAGAACAAATCTTTCTCCCTCCAGCAGGTTCAGCTGCAGGGAACATCTCCCTCTGTGTTTCTGTGTCTCTCTGACCGTGTCCCAGTCAGGAATTCACAACAAGACAGAGGAAGACATTTCATTGGTCAAGGCAACCACCTTACCATCAACATTTCTCTTATTTACATTCTTCATCAAAGCTTTCTCCTGGGAAACTACAAAAAGTTCCCTTAGCAAATGAATTTCAGGACAGGTTAACAAAAGCTTGCATTCCTCCAGCCTTTCTCTGAGATTTCTCAAAAACCCACCACCAATTCACCACCACATTACATGAATTTAATAAATACATTACTAAATAAAAGACCACAAAAATGTTCTTAAACCACAAAAAATAAAGTCATACTTTAATAAACAGAAGAAATATAACACCCACTGGAAAAAAAAAAATTGAAGCAAGCTTGTTGAGGATAACCAAATATTTTGATCATGAATTAAAGTCTTCCCAAATTCAGAAATTACAACTAACACCATTAAATACCTTTTAGCATTTCTTATTAGAGACCCTAGAAGCATAGACCAAAGATTTCTGTGACAAAAAAATATTAATGAAAATGTGTATTTGTGTAGCATAGCCTTTTTTTTTCTCAAGAGAGTATTATACCAGCTTTAACCACCTCTAGAGTCAGAAGAGATTTCAGTAATTTTGATTTTCTGGGGGTGAAGTTATAATAAAAATAGGGAGAAAAACAAAGATTTGTAATTTGGAGCTGATACAACAATACTTTGCATACCAACAACCAATAAAATAGTAAAGTGAAATGCTGATTAAAGATAAAATTAAGTATTTTACAATTGCACTGATATATTGACATATCTTTTACATCTGTCATTAGGAAAAAGAAAGCTAAAAAAATAGAAATCAAAATTAAAGTTAGACTAATGAAAGAAATAAAAAATATTTAGCAAAAAAAAACCCTTTGATTTGAAAATGCTAATAAAGACTTCAGATCTCTCAAAATATTTGTTACCTGTGCAAAGCTTTCTGATAAAAATCTTGTTCTAAATACCATGTTTTTGTATCACAATGGCAAAGCAAAAAGGGCATTTCTCAAAAGTGGTTCTGCAGGAACAGAAGAGTTTTAGAAATGTACAGTGTTAGAAGCACACCAACCACAACATGTTTCAAGAAGAAAACCGAGCAGCTCCGTAATGCGTCTAGCAAACAAGCATGCTCCAGCAGAGCACCAAATGCAATTCCTCTGCTGGTCTTCTGCACTCCTCCCACGCACACTTTATTATATGCAAATTGCTGATTTAAAGTCCCAGTATGCCTGTAAGTACTAACACACCTAATTCTGCTTCCAATACCAAGTGATGACTCTCTTCACCAGCAATAGATAAGCAAGAAACATTTTCCCCTCTCTAAGCAAAAAATGAGAGTTTTAGGAGTCCCTGTGGCTGCTCTGGAGGCAGAACCAAGCAATCCAGACAGTATCATATCTTGACTGATTTCTGATCAAATGATTCAGACCTTCCAAGAATGCATTTCAAAAAAAAAGTGGAGCAGACTGTGAGGGTGGGATTCATCTGACCAAGAGCTGATATCTGCAGTATTCTATGACATCTGCTTCTGTCACCGATTTTATAGTCAGCAAAGATTCATCTGACATCATAGAGCTCTTTTAAAAAAAGTCAGAGGAGCAGACTTGAGGTGTGGTGTGGGAAAATGGTGGAAGAATGGTGAGGATTATTGCAAACAAGCTCAAGTTACTTGCAGGTGGGGGTAGAAAAACATATGTCGCACTAATAGTAATTTAGTCATGTGTGCTTGACAAGCAGAACATCTGTGTTTAGGTAATGTAGGCCTGTGATACTCAGAGGCACCCTATCAAACTTGCCTGAGATTCCTGCCCTGCTGTGGGAAAGATCAAAGCCCAGTGTTTAAGTGAATTCACACGGTGCTTGTGTGAACCCCTGGAAGCCATGTGGAAACAGCAGGTCCAGCCACCCTCTGACATGGAGCAAGCTCCATGGTGCCTGTGTCCCCCACCTGTGTGCCACTGCCCAGGTGCTGCTTGGGGGATGCCCCAGCTGGTGAAGTTAATGAAAATAAATTCAAATAAATTTGCATTTTATCCATGACTTTATGTTTGTTCCTGTGTCCTGTCTGTCCTGACACACACACGCTGTTATTTCTCTTCGCTGCTTGTAGCAGGGGGCCAGGTGCAGGACATTAGACTATGGCTAAAGGGAGTGAAAAGAGCAATTGCCACACAAAACTCATGAACTCATGAACAATATACAGACAGAAGGAGCAGTAAGAGAATGGAGCAGGAAGAAAGGATGAGAATAAGCTTTGGGGGACAGAAATGGAAACAGAGAGAGGAATAAGGAAAGAAAAAGAAGAGATGAATAAGAAAGTTCCCTTTCTTGGAAAAAAAAATAACCAAAAGGTTAATAAATTCTATTTATTCAATTATTTATTAATTAATATTAAATAAAATTATTATGTACTATATGTATATTTGTATAGTTCTTATATATATATTTATAATACATATTTTCATATATTTATTATTTATTTAAGTTATCCTAATTGCTTGAATTATTCGTTTGGTTACAGTGCTATTGATGTTCTCAGCACTTAAGCACAATGCTGAGTCTCCATATATGAGAAACTCACCTCTTTTGGTTTTTTCCTTTCTTTTCTTTCTTTTTTAAAATTACTGGCTAACTTAGGAAGACACACGTTTCCATTTGCTAATTCTTCCCATCCAAAAGCACTTGGGTAACACAGGAAAATACACTGGTTTTTTTTCAGCCACAGTAAAGAAATTAGTATTCATATGATGAAGCCACTCTCCTGACACTAACATAAAAATCTTAAGAGCACCAGGAAAAAAAGAATACAGAAATAAACAATGGCTTTAAGGTTGACCTTCCTAACCACAGTAGTTTATTTCTTCAGTAACTGAAATAAATTAAATTCCTGACTGGCTAAACAAGGTAAAAATAGGGGTTTGGTCATTCAGCAAGGATTCAAAGGGTAGTTTTGAGGGAAAAATTTTACATTGCTTGTTGTAATTGAAGAAAGAGATTGTTCCAGGCATATAGAGAAAGCAATGTGAAAATACTGAGGAAATGTAAGGTTCTACAAAGCGGGCAGTCAGTAATGCGCCCAGAGTTCTGGATGGGTGCATTTTAATTAAATAAAAGTAAACAAGCCCCAGGAGGGCCAAGTTTGAGTCAAGCTGTAGGCAAGCTTGACATATGAAGTTTGAAGGTGAGTCTGAGGAAGTCTGAAGTTGCTGAAGAAGGAGAAAAGAAAACAAAGAGAGAAGCGTGGGGTAATATGCTTGGGGGAGAAAGAAGGACAGTAACTATCTGCAAGATGATGAATAGCCTACAGCAGTGAGAGATGCTGGGTGTGCAGGCTGGAGCAGAAATGGTATTACTTGTCTGTATGTGGCTGACATACTTAATTCAGGAATGGTACTCACACTTTACATGTTTTTCCAATCCTTATCTTTACCCCAGACATGCACAACAAAACACTCTTCTGAATTTTGAAGATTCATTTATGGATCACTGGCCACATTTTTCATTTTAAAGCAAGTTGGTCCACCTATTTTTTAATCCTGTAACTGGTGAATTCTGGAGCAGCTGAGTAATCAACAGATACTCTTATTATTTCTGGAAACAAGTTTAGGATTAAGTTTATATCTGAGATTAGTAATAAAAAAAGTTCTTCAGCCTTGTTCTCCAGGAATTCTGTGGGTTGGGACCTGCAGTGCAGAGGACAATATTATGGAAGGGTTTACAAAACATATGCAAAATGGAAAACAAATTAAAAATCTTCATCCATAACTAACATTACAGAAGTGATCATCCTGGACTGTGGCACTTCCAGTGCACTTGGTTTCTCACATTTTTTTCCTTAGGTTGACCAATACATAAATAAAAACCTTGCTAAAAATCTAGGCTAAAATAGCACTTGTGAGCAAGAGGTGATGGCTCATCAAAATATTTTTCCCCAGATATTTCACCCTCTTTTTACAGGATATAAGTAAATACACAGCTCAAATGTTCAAGTGATGTAGTAGGTACAATTGTGATGTGTTTTTTATCTAAAATGAGAATATAAATTTCTATATTAAAACTGGTAAGTTTAAGGCCACTTATGTTATGACTGCCTACATACATGTACTCTGATTCACAGGGAAAATTATGAACACAGCTTCAGACAGAGAAAAATTTGCTTTATGTATAGAAAGCAGACTTTTTATCAATAGCTAGAATATTCCCAGCATGGCAGGTTTCAAGACATAGTTAATTCAATTAATTGTCAAATGCTTTTAGAATTTAGTTACATAGAAGCATTTTGCAGTTCATTAACTGCTTATGTTTCTCACCAAAGGGGAGCTACATTAAATAGTAAATAAATTATATTAGACATATTAAGTTCAAAATTGATTAAAGTGATAAAAAGACCTCATTTTGAATACATACATACTTTTGCCTGAATGTCTTTTGCAAGAAAAACAGCCTTGTGCTGTTTTTGTGCCAGCAAAGACATCTGACAGGAGACTTTGTTCAACAGCAAATTAAACTTCATTCTGTGTTTACAAGTGATGAGTTAACCCCTGGAGGTACTATGGGATATCTGTATATCAAAAATGCACTATTTTGATAAAATAGATGTAAGCACCCTGAGTGTCCATCAATAACAGCAGCAAAGTTCTCATGGAAAGTAGGCTTTAAAATATGGGTTTGCATACAAAAAGTATTCATAAACAGGTCCTGTTTCAGATATTTCAGGGTTTTATCATTTTAATTCATTCTTTTTTTTAGCTTTTTATTTTTTGATAACATGATTATGCAAGTGCAGCACAGCAGAAATGCTTACATTCATCCTTGAAATTCTTAATATATAGCCCTTAAATCCCATTTTTTCCATGCCATTCAACATTGCTTCACTGTAATATTCAGCTTTACATTCTTGACAATTAAGGCTGACTTGATAATTATGAGGCAGCTGATGCTTAGTTTTCAATGGGAATTCAATGGTAGGTGGGGCAGCCCTATTGATCTATGAGACAAATAACTTCTCTTTTTCCACAGCTGTCAAACAAATATACCTAATTCAACAAAAAATGGCAGCACAGGCTTAAGCTGATTATATCTGACAGATAATGAAATATTTAAACTTGACTGCTTAAGACAAAGCATGTTCTCAATTGAGCAGCTAAGCAGACAACTAAACAAATAATGTATTTGTCTTTCTTAGGTTGTTGGTGAACTGGCAAATTCACAGCTGAATTTTGTATTTAAAAGTGCATACACTGTTCTTAGTCCAAGGCCTAGCAGCTGTGTCCTTCAGAAATCTGAAATCCTGTGGAAGATTTCTGTCATTGTCCTCATGGCCCAGTAAGCCAACAGTAAAATGTTCAAGTGTCTCGTGATAATGACCCTTTGACTAACTCACAAGCCTAACTTCTATATAATGCTGCATCACTTCAGAAATTACTGCTCCCATGGCACCTCCTTTTTCTACCCTGTTTCCTTTGTGGGTTTTTGGGGTTTTTTTTGGTTTTTTTTTTTGTTTGTTTGTTTGTTTGTTTTTTTTTAATAACCTCTCCAGTTCTGAATTTCCTCCAAGAATAGGTTATTTCACCTTCTTCTAGTAAAGGTGCCAATGGGTAACTTGCTCATCCTCAGCTACTGAAATATGTATCCAAGGGTCTGAGAGTTATATGCTTTCCAGACACAGAGCACAGCCGCTACAATTTTGCAAGTGACTTCCTTCCATCATCACAGCTTGTTTGTGCTTTGGGAACAGCCAAAGCTCTGACATGCCTGAATTCTGTAAGATGGAAAGGCTCCAGTCTCACCAGAGCTTTCCTAGGGATGCCACAGCTGATCAAACAATTGCCATTCTGCTGCAGATCTGAGAGTTGCAGTGGTTTTCATTCATCATCACACACCCTCCAAGGCAATTCTGTCAAGCATCATCCTTACTAGCATACACTTTTGCTGTGTTATGAATGCAGTCCATGGACATTTAGGGACAAGTGGCAGTGGAAGCAGAGAATTATTTGAAGGACTTTTCAAAATATTTAATACTTTTTTATACAAGAAACAGGATCTATGTATTGGTCTTAATTTGTTAGTACTCAGGTTGCAAGTTGCCTCTCTGACCACATATTCAGCTATTTTACACCTTAAATATGCCACTCTGGAAAACAAAAGTTAGTAATCAAAACAGTCATAAATGGTAGCATTCAACTGTTTGATTTATACTTTTACAAAGCCTACTTGGTTGAAGTAAGACAAAAGAAAGGAAAGCATGGTGGGAAGAGGGAAATAATTTGTAGATGAGTTTAGCTGATCTTGTCTTGTGCATCAGTTTGAGAAGCGAGACAAAAGGACAGAATGAATTTGGATATCAAGCTTACCTAAGAAACTGAGATGTTCTGTTTCAGGATTATGTTTAATTCCTACTATATGCTTAATTACAAACTTTATTTCTTTGCATTAACACCTTTTTTTTTTTTTCTCATTAAAAAGCTAAACTGGAAAACAACCCACTCATTGATGCTTTGAAATATACTCAGAGAGCAGCCCTTGAGCTTGCCTTTGTTACTTGATGTAAACATCCAGATGTCTTTTGAGGACAAGGCTGTTTCCCTGCTCAGTGCAGTAAAATGGCAAGAGACACAAATTGACTTGAGGGTAAACAAAGAATGTTGATAAACAGAATATTACTTTGTCTTTTTGTTTCTCAAATACAATAAAAACACGAATATCACACATTAAGTGGCTAGGTGAAGAAGGTACTTGTTTTACACTCAGTTTGAAATCAATCCTTGGGAGCTGATGAAGGTGGGACCAAGGAAGGTCAGTGCAGCTGCTGTCCAGGAGCCAGCAAACCCATTGCTTTAGTCAGGGCTGTAAGCTCAAGCACTTCAGTGAATCCAAAACAATCAGGCTCATGTCAGCACCCTAAACATCACCAAGAAACCTACTGGCAAGTAGCATACTAAGCTTCTGCTTTTAGTGTTTCAAATAATTTTCAGTAAAATTAACATTGCTAAAAGTGAGATTTTAAGCCTAGTAATCCAATGCATGGTCTCTCCAAAATATGGTGTTACTACAAATGTCTCTTAAATATGTTAGGATATGTACTGAGAGGCCATGCTTTAGATATGGTTATCCACATTAAGATTCCTCAAACGGTAGAAATGTAAGCCATAGGAAATACCAAACAAATTGAAGTTACATAAATGGAATTATTCACTGAACAGAGCTGTTTCCTCCATGCACTTTGTTTCGTTTTTATTCCTTAAAAACAGAACCAGAATAGGTGATTGAATTTTGCTTTTGGATAATGTATTTGTCTATTTCTCTTGTACCATTATGGATAAACAACCATGTATTCTTTCAAAGAAAGAATGATTACATAGGCCACTGGAGACCTGTTCTACATCAGACTTTAATCCAGACCAGAGCATTACTCTGGAAAAAAGCCCCAGCTTCAGTGTTCCTGTTCTGAACTAAGTGAAACAGGGACTGAAAGATCTCTCACATCTAAAGGAGAGCTTGTCAATCAGCTATGGAGAATATTTATTTTACGAAACATTAGTAAGCACATTGTTATCTGAATCCCTACATTTCCAAGATATGTTTTCTTTTCAATAGGTCTGACCTTTTCCTTAAAAATTAACCTCAACCAAAACTTCTGGATCATTCCTTTAAAATTAATATTCATTATAGTCATTTCTCCTGAGGAGAGACACTGTATCAATGCTATTCCACCAGAAACTAGGGCCAGAAAAAAGCTTTGCAGAAGTTCAGTATAGCTAGGAAGCTTAATTTTCCTCTGTGTGAGCAATTACTTCTTCGATAAATTATGCAGCATTTATTAATCAACGTATTACCTGTTCAAACAAGAAACAAAACCCTCTACTGTGCATATTTTAGCAGTAGACGGAGTATGATACATTATGCTGCAAGGAAACTGAAAGAAGAATGGAGCGAGTTAGGGCACTAAATTCAGGGTGAGACAGGAGAGATGTTTACCACAGAGTGAAAAATGTTCCACAAAGAATTGGTGAGTTGAAGAGAACATCAAACTGTGAATATTTACAATGCATTTATCTCTTTCTAAGCCAGTCAGAGAGAAAGATCCTGACATTTTTTGGAATTGTCCTGCTGTGTTTCCACATTTTAGTTTGAAAACAATTATCATTCACTACTACAAATTATATTAAAATGTTGCTTCTCTTAAATAGTGTCACTTTTGCTTCATAAATTCCCTTTATCTTCATGGAACATTTGATCACTTTTTAGATCATACAGCTTATTAAGAAGGTCTCTGTGGACTCAAACAAAACATACTAGATGTTATTTGAAATTTAAAATTTAGTAAACAACCAATCACTACAAAACAAGCATAAAAATTCTGACCATAATTTACACCTTATGTATTTACTATACTGAAAACAGAGAAATTTAGGTTAGGTACTAGGAAAGAATTCTCCATTATGAGGGTGGTTACGTACTGGAACAGGTTGCCCAGAGCAGTTTTGGATGATCCTTCCCTGAAAGTGTTCAAGACCAGGTTAGATAGGGCTTTGAGCAACCTGGTCTAGTGTAAGGTGCCCCTGCCCATGGCAGAGGAGTTGGAACGAGATGACCTAAAGTTCCCTTCCAACCCAAACCCTTCTGTGATTCTATTTAAAACTACCTGTGTTAGGTTCTGCCTCAGAGCCTTCTGTTGCTGTGGTCACTTAGATGTCTATTGAATGGCACAGAATTTTTGTGTTTTGCCGATTCACAACAGATTACAATGGGACACTCTTCTCTTACTACATATTTGTGCTGTTTACTAGTACAGCTTTTAAACCTTAAAAACATCCAAATGTTGATTCGTTGTTTTTTTTCTAATTCTCAGCTGGAAGCGCTTAATTCTCTGGCAGCAGATTTTTCTGGAAAAAATAGCCTCTGACAAAAAAAAGATCTATTGAAAACCATGGAGAGTGACTGATTTTTTTTTTTTAAATTTAGTTACAGTAACATATTTAATATGGCCTAGTAT